>JAOWBW010000459.1:461479-754426 GCA_026119855.1 Campanula takesimana
AAAACGATGGTGGATTGCTATTCTCACGATGTGATCTTGGAGCAAGGAAACAATTGAGAAAAGGAGCATACATTAGACCACAGGTTTGAACCTACTGCTCCTCTCCAAAATCAATGATGAAGTGATTGCTGAACAAGAAAAATTGTTCAAGAAGGCTGAAAAGGTAATTACTAGATTTGATGGTATGAAGGAAGCTTTAGCACTATCATGTGACGAAATTTCCCAGCTTAAGACCGAGAAATCTCTACTTAAATCTGAACTCACCCTCCTTAAGGAGCAGATAAAGAGCATGACTCCTCTTACTGTTAAAAACACTTTTCTAACAGAACAGAACTCACTTCTTAAAGTTCAAAACGATGAATTGGTTGCTCAAATTACTGATCTTAAAAAGATTACAATGAGTGGTCCAATTCTCGTGTCACTATGGAGAATATATTCGAGTCCCAAAAAGTCAGTGGTGATAAAAGTGGCTTGGGATTCTCATCAACTAGTGACAACTTTAAATGTGATGTCTGTGCTGAAAGAGATAGTGAATTTACCAACCAACAAACTTTTGAAATTCCCAAGGAAAAACATTCTAATTCAATGGGTAAAGGACAAGAAAAATTCAAGAGACAAACATTCCTTATGTCTACCCAACGAAGCAATTTGGGAAAGCTAATGAGAAAGATATAGCTACAGATGAACCACTCCTAGCAAAATCATTTTTGAAAATAGGCGCGCTCTTCTTCTCCGAGTGCTCATTATGCGCCTAAGAGCCACGCGCCTCATCGCCGTGCGCCTCCTAGCCCTATGCGCCCTCCAAGAACAAGCGCTCCAAAATTTCAAAAGAAAGATTTTGTTAAGGCTAGTCATCTGACCCAAAGAAGAATGCCATCCCCAAGAAAAGTAAAGAGTTTGTGAAAACTCACGTGATTGGTGGCTTTCATCATTGTTTCATTTGTGATTGTTCAGGACACAAGGCCGTGGAATGCTTTTGCGATTCACTCCAAATGCCAAAGGACGTAAAAATCCTATGGTCAAGCAAGAGTGGGTGTCAAAATTTGCTAACCCTAGGATCCAAAGGAATAAAGGGGACCTGCTTAAATGTCTATATTTCAGGTTCTTTGTTTCATGGCTGGATCTTCAAAAGCTAGAAATTATGAATGGATTCTCGATAGTGGGTGTTCAAGACACATGACTGGAGATGAATCCTTATTAGAAGATGTCCATGAAGAAAGAGGTCCCTCTAACATTTGGCGATAATAACAAAGGTCAAGTTGTAGCATATGGAAAGCTCAAGAAAGACAAAGTGTGCATTGAAAGAGTCTCACTCGTCGAAGGCTCAAGCACAACTTATTATCCATATCTCAATTCTGCGACAAAGGATTAGAATGCCATTTCACTTCAACGCATGTCTTATCAAGAATGGCAAAACTAGCTATCTTACTCACGGGATATCGTAAGACAAACATTTATATTATTGATTTCCATAGTATGAACTCTAGTACTAATCTTTGTTTTGTAGCTAAAAGTGTGAACGAAAATAGTTGGCTGTGGCACAAGCGCTTAAGTCACTTGAACTTCAAGTATCTATCTAAACTCAGCAGGAATAATCTTGTCAAAGGACTTCCCAAGTTGCTGATCATCATGACAAAAAGTGAGCCGCATGTCAACTTGGCAAACAACCGAAGCAGTCTTTTCAAGCAAGGCAAATCCTTCAACTACAAGATGTTTGCAAATGCTTCACATTGATCTATTTGGACCAGTTTCCACCGCAAGTATTAGAAGAAACAAGTATACTCTAGTTGTGGTGGATGATTATTCAAGATATACATGGGTGGAGATGATGATTACAAAGATGATTGTTATGATATTCTCACTACCTTATTTCGACTGCTCCAAACCCAAAAAGAAGATGACATCGTCGTTAGTGTTCGATCCGACAATGGAACATAATTCAAAACAACGGTGTTGCTCGATATTGCGACGATCATGGGATAGATCACAACTTTTCACCGCCGGAGTCCCTCAACAAAATGGCGTTGTTGAACGAAGAATAGAACGTTGATTGAAGCGGGAAAGACGATGATAGCTGAAGCTAAATTGCCTAAGTACTTTTGGGAAAAGCTATCAACACTGCATGTTTACTCAAAATCTTTCCCTCATCAACAAACTTCACAACAAGACTCCGTATGAACTTTGGCGTGGTAGAACCCCCAACATTGCATTCTTCAAGATCTTTGGTTGCAAATGTTATATCCTCTACAACGGAAATGAACATAGAGGTAAATTCGATGCCAAAGCCGACGAAGGTATTTTTGTTGGGTATGCCAAACACTCTAAAGCTTTCGTGTTTTTATAGAACTACATTAGTGATAGTTGAATCTGTACATGTTACATTTGATGAACATTCTCTCCTTGAGCCACATTTGGCTCCAAATGTTGCTGATGATCCTATTGAGCTAATGATACAGGTGCTCCTATTTATGTTGCGCCCACTCAAGATCAGAATCTATCAACACAAGGAATCCATCTACATCAATGCGCCTAATTCAATGTATAATGCGCCTGGTGAATCCTCTATTGCGCCTCACTCAAATGATGCGCCTTATGATTCCTCTCTCGCGCCTATTTCTACTGCTGCATCTGGTGTAAACCCAAATTTCAATTCTGAGCCAGTTCAACCCCCAAATTTCAATGACTTTGAATCTGGTGAAGACGTACCAATTGAAGACCTTCAAGTTTCTACGACTCAACCTAACTTACCTCCTGAAATCCGTGAAGTTAGAGGTCACCCATTGCTAATATCATTGGTGATCTACAAGTTGGTGTTCGTACAAGGAGAGCTACAAACTTTGATGCTTACACTGCTTTTATCTCTCAAATTGAACCAAAGAAGGCTGATGAAGCGCTCCAAGATCCTAATTGGGTTGTTGCAATGCAAGAAGAACTCAATCAATTTGAATGATGTAAGGTTGGACTCTAGTTCCAGACCAAATGATCAAGGAGTGATTGGTACAAATGGGTGTTCAGGAACAAGATGGATGAGAATGGAACCATCACGAGAAACAAAGCAAGATTGGTTGCACAAGGCTATAGGCAAGAAGAAGGAATCGACTACGATGAAACTTTCGCGCCCGTAGCAAGACTTGAAGCCATCAGATTGTTTCTAGCTTACGCCGCTCACAAGAACATCAAGTTATATCAAATGGATGTGAAGAGTGCGTTTCTAAATGGTGAACTCCAAGAACAAGTCTATGTTGCTCAACCACCTGGGTTTGAAGATTCACAATTTCCAAATCATGTATACAAACTCCAGAAAGCTTTGTATGGACTCAAACAAGCACCAAGAGCATGGTATGATACACTTTCCAAGTTTCTCATCGAAAAAGGCTTCACTCGCGGTAAAATCGATACAACTCTTTTCATTGCCAAACATAATGGTCATAAATTACTTGTTCAAATTTATGTTGATGATATTATATTTGGTTCTACTAATGAATTGTTGTGCAAGCGTTTTGAGAAACTAATGAAGAGCAAGTTTGAAATGAGCATGATGGGAGAACTCACATTCTTCCTCGGGCTTCAAATCAAGTAAATGAGTGAAGGCATCTTTATCAATCAAGCCAAGTACACAAAGGACTTAATCAAGAAGTTTGGACTTGAGAACGCTAAAGCATACGATACTCCAATGGCCACCGGCAACAAACTCGACAAAGATTTAAAAGGTAAACGTGTTGATCAAACGCTCTATCGAGGTATGATTGGCTCACTCCTTTATCTTACTGCTAGTAGGCCTGATATTATGTTTAGTGTTTGTGTTTGTGCTCGTTATCAATCCTACCCTAGAGAAGCACACTTAATTGCTGTGAAACGTATAATAAGATATCTCTCTGGCACTGTTAAACCTTGGACTTTGGTACACCAAAGATTCGAACTTTAAACTTGTAGGTTATTCAGATGCGGATTACGCAGCGTGCACCATTGATAGGAAAAGCACAAGTGGCACTTGTCATTTCCTCGGATATAGACTTGTGTCATGGGCGAGTAAGAAACAAGCTTCAGTATCTGTCTCAACAACCGAAGCCGAATATATCGCTGCGGGAAGTTGTTGTTGTCACAACACTCTGGATGAAGCAGCAATTGGTGGACTATGATATCATCGAAGAAAATTGTCCCATCTACTGCGACAATACATCAACAATTGCAGTTTCTGAAAATCCTGTCATGCACTCAAAAACCAAGCACATCGACATCAAATATCACTTCCTCAAAGACCACGTGGAGAAAGGCAATATACATTTGGAACACGTGGGAACCGACTATCAAATCGCCGACATTCTAACGAAAGCACTTGACGCGAAACGGTTCATGTTTTTGAGAGGTGAAATGGGTATGCTTGAACTCAACTAAATTCAATATAGTTTTGTCATACTACTAATTTTATGTTGTGTTGAGTTATGAGTATATTAGGTACAAATGATTAAAATCAACTTTTCAAAGATTCAAGGAAACTATGCGCCATCTATGCGCCTTACTAACTGCGCGCCCATCTCTCATTTTCTGCGCGCACAATATCTACGCGCCTATCAATCCATGCGCGCCTATAAATTCATGCGCTTCAAACGCTTATGCGCCCTTAACCATCTTTTGCGCGCCTTGATGAAGTAACGCGCCTTGATGAAGTAATGCGCCTTGACAAGTAATGCGCCTTGCTGAAGTAATGCGCCCCTTCATGCGCGCATTAACTTTGCGGCTCAATCATTTCTCAAAATTCAATTTCAATGATTGAACGTACTAAATACACAAGTACCAGGTATGTTTATTCTGTTCATTTATTATAGGAATCTATGTCTTTTGACATTCCATTAATTGTTCAAGGGTACTTGTGCAATTAAATTTTTCCCTCGTTTTACGCTTTTCGAATTTTTTTTTATTTTCTGAGATATATTTCTTGCACCCCAAACTTACACCAAAATAGATGTTTTTGGTGTTTGTGCAAAAATTAGTCAAAATTGCTCATACACTTAAAGGGAAAGTGGAGCAGTTTTTCAAAAACCTAGATGTCACATCGTCGTACTTTGTGTCATTCAGCATTTAATGCACCTCAAATCTCAAATCCCTCATAAATGCACCTGGTATGATTAGCCGCCTTTTCAAATCCCTCATTAATGCCATCTTTTCAACTTCCCATCTTTTTAAATTTTTGACTGTTTTTTTTATCAGTGCAAAATTTTAAACCTAACCTATAAAAACTCATCATCACCTACCTCTCTCCTCACCAACTCTATCTCTCACAGACACTCACTCTCTCTCTCTTCCCGTTTCTCTCCTCTCTCTCTCTCGTTCTTTATCGAAACTTTTATCATTTCCTTCTCTATTTTTTTCTTTATATATATCTTTTATGGGTCCTAAGAAGCTACAAAATCTATTCAAGACGAAATGGTATGGATTCTTACACTCTAAAACTCTTTGAATTTCTGCAAATTTCTTATGTTTCGTCATTTTCTGTCTTTTCGTTTTTTAAAACCCGAAATTGCATTTTCTCTTGATAAATCTTGCTTCGGTGATCCGTTTTCAAAATCGTTTGTTAGGTTATGTTCATTTTACGATTTCGAGTCTTTATAACTAACTTTTTCAACGATCAATTCGCTATTTGGTGCGAATCTGAAAAATCACCATTTTCGACTTTTCGGTTTTCTCGGATCTTTGAATCCATTTTACTGGATTCGTTGTTGATTTTTACTTGTTTTGATTTACATATTTGTTATCCTTGTCTTCGTGCGGTCATTTTGATATATTGTATGCTTGATTTGGTGAAGTTTCACGAATTATGTGTTCTTGGTGTTCTTGGTGTTCTTCGAGCACTCAAGACATGTTCTTCGTGTTCTTCATTATTTTTGCTTGACTTGGGTCTCATAATTTTCAAAACGTGTTTTTCAAAATTTTCACTTTTTGATTCTAAAAACTTGCATATGTATGTTTGGATGTGTTTGTGAGTTTTTATACCAAGTTTAAATTTCTACATAAGTAATGCGCTTATATATGAATTCATGCGCCTAGTATGATTATGCGCACATTGATATTATGCGCCTCAAAGAGATTCTTGCGCTCACATGTGTTTCGCCTCAATCCTTTATGCGCTTAATATCATCATGCGCCTACACTTACTATGCGCCCCCAAATTCATACTTAGCCAATTTTTATGTTCAAATTTTCCTTTGTATATTTCATAGAACCATAAATATGCGCCCCGTATTTCTATGCGCCTCATAATTTCATGCGCCCACTATAATCATGCGCTTTGACTCACTGTGCTCTCTTATGCGCTCATGAATCTATGCGCCTAATTATTTTATGCGCCTAAAATTTTGTATGCGCCTAGTCCTCACTTTGCCTATTTATGATTCTATGCGCCTAATTCACACTAATTCCTTTAATGTTTAATTTTTCAGGATCTATCTAACTTCAGACCTGGTGAAATATTTGATTTAAACGAGCTATCTGCTGATCCTATGGGTGTCGAAGTTATGGATTATATCAGACTGGCTGACTTCTCTCCTTTTGTTCACTCTGGAGCAACTTTCTACTCTCCGCTCCTCGTTGATGAATTTTTCTCTACAGCAGAATTTGTGGAAATTCCAACAGACATTGAAGGGATGGTGCGCTATCGCATTCGCGCAGTAGTTCAAGACGTTGAGATAACCATGTCTGCCGGCACTATAAAGAACGTTGTCAACTTCAACAAAACTGGCCCCTTGAGTGTAGCTGGCAAAGTCATTCTTATTCAGCCGCCGCTCAAACATTATGGCGCGTACTCTTCTTCGTATCCTACTCTTCAAAACAATATCAAAACGGTGGAAATTAGAGATGGTGGTGATTTATTGGCGCATATTGCGCATCTGGTTGGCACTTCCATTATCTTCAAACTGGAAATGTCAACAGATTTACTATGGAGCAGTGGGATTCACAGCTGCCATCATGGAAAAAACCATCCTCAACTGGCCTCAGATCTTATTTACTAATCTTTAGGACCAGATTGACAAGTACAATAAAAACAAAGCTGACGGCAAGACGAAGTTCAAGACTCACTGCCGTATTCTCACTAAAATCTTCCTCTCCTACCCTGCGCTTGCTAATTTTCTTGCTGAGAACCCAGCCTACCAGACCACTGATGTCCCTATTTTTGGTAAGTACAGTTTAGTGATGAAGAGGCGCAGAAAGTGCATGGCCAAGCGCGCGCCAAGGGTGAAAGGCGCTCAGTTGGTAGATGAAGCCACTGAGTCTGATGAAGAAGCAGCTGGCGCAATTGGTGAAGAAGAAGCTACAGTAGCGCCACGCGCAGAACCGATTCCTGGCGCAGTGAAAAGCAAAGGCAAAGGATTGCTGAAGAACCAAGCAGACCTGCTAAGCGCCCCAGAACCGACACTGAAGAAGAAAAGGAGCTGAAACGCACTAAAGAAGCCAGTAGACTGGAAGCGCAGTTAAAAAGAGATGAAGAATTCAGATTGAAACAGGCTGCTGATTTATCTAAATCTGAAAGGCGCAAAGGCGCAGGGTCTAGCGCTGATGCACGCGCGCCTGCTCATGATGCGCCTCCAACCGTTCATGCGCCTACTCCAACACCATCGTTTGATCGTCAACAAGTCAGAAATAAAATTTCTGCAGATTTATTTGGTGAAGATATTGAGGATCAACCTCAGGGGGAGCCAGAACAGTTAAGGCGCAAACCATCATCTGTGCGCCCAAAGGTTCCTGCGCCTCATCCTGAAGAAATTTCTTCAAGTGCAGAATATATTCCATCTCCTCCCCGCGCTCCTACTCCGCGCCCCTCTACTCCTGCGCCTCCTCCTCCCACTCCTGATATGAGTATGGTTACTTCTCTACTAAAGCAACTCCAGCAAGGCCAGTCTCAAATGAACTCACAATTAGAGCTTCATACTTCAATGCTTACCCAGCAGGCTGATGAGATTGCTGCCATTAAGGGGAGATAAAGCGCATAGATGCCAACATCAAGGACAAACACTTCCTGACCCCTCAACAGTGGAATGATGCTATTGATCAGATGAACGATTTATTCAAAGGTACTCTTGCTTCTCTTCACGAGCGAATTAGCGCTGGCATCCAACTCACCGATGGCCAAGATTTTATTAACGCTATAAAGGAAGTAGAGTTGAACATAGCGGGGGATATAAGGAAATTGTTTGAAATGGTGGCGGGAGATAGCCATAAGTTATTGAGCGTTGTTGATAAGCTCAACGAAGTTAAGGATGAGCTACAAATCCTGGGACTATCTGTATATGGCGCAGAACCAAATGATGAACCCAGCGCTGCTCCAATTGCTCCTGATGCACATGCGCCTGGATCTAATGCGCCCTCTTCCAGCTCTGCTCCTAGCGCGCCTTTTTGACATTAACTCCCTGCTTTCAAAGATTGATGTCTTGAAGGAGTTAGTTGTCACTCACTTCAACGCCGCACACTCCAGCGCAGACAGGCGCTCAGATAGGATTTCCTCTGACATTGTTTCAGCGCAGGCTGCTATTGAAGCTAACTTTCAGAACGTTGCAGAAAACGTCGCTCAACAGCAAGCCATTACTCAACGCACCATTGATGAATATCAAAACATCAATGTTGGTCATTTGCGCTACCTCAGAGACGGCGTCACAGACACTCATGGTTTAGTGAACCGCGCCTATCAACTTTCCAAACAAATCCAGCGCTCCGTTTCTGAAATTGAAGAAGGTTTGAAGGAAGATGACGCGCCTCCTAATCCTTAGTTTTCTTTGATAGTTAGTTAGAATTTTTTTTGTTCGTAAATCCCTTTTGAAGATAGTGATTTTAGTGCTTGCTTGTTTTAGCACATCTTTTGGCTTTGGTCTATTCGAAACTTGTAATTTGTAACTCCTACTTCCCAAGTTTTAATAAGAACAATGCATCACTTATTATCAAACCTTGTTCACTCAAACCCCTTGTTTGTAGAACAATGAATATTGTTTAAATTCATATACATCATATTGAATTGTTTCATATTTTCATGCATTAAGTTTAAACTTGGTTTAAACACATTTCAAAACTAAAAATCATATATCATTTTGAATGTGTTAAACTGTTGTTTCTATCTTTCCATATGTACTCTTTATTCTTATTGGATTAGATTAGAAATCTATTTTTTGGACTAGTGTGTGCATTAACTTGAGACATGATTTACCAATTTCATTCATTTGGACATGTTTTTGTCAAGTATAATGTTTGTCCTTGATATAGTAGGTAATGGAATCAATCAAATAGGGGGAGATTGTTGGGTATGCCCACACATCTCATTTTTGATGTAATAGGATTTATTAGATTTGATTGATCCATCACCTAAGTTTTATTTCATGGACTTTAGACCCACATGTAAGAAGTATTTATACTTCATTTTTTAAGTTGTCCATTGTTATAGAATAGGCTTGGAAATAGGGCAAGAAGATCAAGAGTCAAGAAAAAACCACTCAGTGAGTTTGAGCCGCGCATATGCGCCTCCTGCGCTATGCGCCATGCGCCTCTTAGAAACGCGCATAAGGATTTCTTCCTAGCTAAAGCGCGCCTCTGCGCCCCTTGATTTAAGCGCACCCTTACTATGCGCCTCTCGGCTCAATGCGCCTGTTGGTTCAAACGCGCCTCAAAGTGTTTATTCAAACTCAGTGATTTATTGAAGACTCGAAGACTTGAAGAGAATTCAAATTACGCCAATGATCCAACGGTGGTTAAAAGATGCATATGCGCCTAATCTATTGACACGTGTCCATAACGGTCATATTTATGTTGAGTGTCAAAGTGACCATAATATATGCATGCTCCAATCAACGAGCGACAGCTCATCTTATCCACAAGGATTTCCAACGGCTAGTTTTTTGAAGTTCACTATAAATACCCCATAACTTCAACATTTTGAAGTTGCTGAGTTTTGCTAAGATTATCAAGAAATTCTCTCTCTAGCATTTGTTGAAGATTTGAAGATTGCCTTAAAAATTTCCAGATTCTCAAGAACACCTTCATACCTTCATCCTTAGCCCAGATCTTCAAGCTATAACACTTTAGTTTCTTGTGCTCTCCATCTCAAAGATCTAAAGAGCCTTGATACTAAGAACACACACGCACCTCTTTAAGATTGATCATTTAGATTCTTCTTTAAGAGATACACCGGTTATTGTTTTGGATTTGTTCTTTCATAGTAATAGATCTTGAGTTAGTGTATAAGCTCAAACATTGTAATTTGTAACACTCACTCATTATATAAGATCTCCATTAGAAATCCAAGACTAACCATCTTGGTAGAGGACGTAGATCTTTCATTGATCGAACCTCTCCAAATAGCTTGTGTGATTATCTTGTCATTTCTTTCAAGTTATTATTTTCACTCACTATTTGCTTGTTTACTCATTGTAGATTGATTGAACTGAATTGTGTTGTGTTGGTTATATCATTTGCCTTAGTTCCTTATTTCACTCACTTTGAGCCAAAATACTTAGTGTGTGTGTTGCGCTCCCTTTATCACTTTGCGCCTATTTTCATTACTAAATTCCGCTGTGCATTTCACTCACTCACTTAGGCGCATTTCATTACGCTTACTTGATAAAGTGCGCATTTGCAATTGAGTTTATCAAGGTACGAAAAGAATTTTAAAACAGCTATTCACCCCCCCTCTAGCTATTTTTCATACCCTTGTTGCCCTTTGGGACCAACAATGATGATACTTTTCTAGATAAATGGTTTATCTCTAAAAGAATCAGTGGGAGTAAAATGTATCTCGAATGGTTCGAGACCTAGAAAATATACATTTTAACCTAAGATGGAAGTTGAACAAGTTTTCACAAGGAGTCGTGAAAAGTCCGTTCAAAAGATATACAAGAACTTGCGTATGTGATAGGACACAATCTATTGCAAGAAATATTGGATATTTTGAAATAGAAAGTGTTGAGGTAAATTTCATTTGGAATGAAGTATTTACCATCTATCAAAGATGCAATGTCAACTCCACATTTAGATTAATGGCTTGGAGTCATAAAATCTAAAAGGCAATTCATGTATAATAATCGAGTTTGGAACTTGATCATTCTAACCTAAGGTGTAAAAACCAAAGGAGATGAATGATTTTTCTTGGAGAAAAACTTACATGGGTAGCAAGAAACTTATTAGAATCTTCATAATCACATGTTCATATTTGGAATATGAAATTTGATAAAAGTGATGTCAAACAAGCGTTCCTCAACGGGAACTCACTTAAGGATGTATTGGATACAACCTAAAGGTTTTGATAGTCAAGAAAATTTTGAAAAGGTATGAAAGTTGCGAAGATTCATTGGATGGATTGAAGCAAGCTTTTGGGAGTTGGAATCTCCGTTTTGATAAGTCATAGACTTTGGCTTAATCAAGAACGAAGATGAATTTTGTATATACAAGAAGATTAGTGGGAGCATGGTGCTATTCCTTATCTAATATGTGGATGACATATTACTCATTGGAAACGACATTCCTACACTTTAATCTGTAAAGATTTGGTTAAGAAAGTGTTTCGCAATAAAGAATATGGATGAAGCTGCATATATCCTTGGCATTAAGATCTATAGAGATAGATCAAGGAATCAAATTGGTTTAAAGCCAAAGTACATACATTGACAAGGTCATTAGAAGGTTCCGCATGGAAATTCTAGGAGAGGACAGTTGCCAATGTTACATGGATGATTTTCTATGCAAAGAATCAAATGTCCTAAGACAAATGATGAGCATGAGAAAATGAATGGGATGCCATTTTCTTCGGCAATTGGATCCATGATGCCATGATAAGTACTAAGCCAGATATATCTAATGCTTGGAGCATGATGAATAGATATCAATCCGACACCGGTGAGATTCAATGGATGGCTATGTGAAACAATTCTTAAAGTACTTTAGAAGCACTAAAGATTTGTTTTGATCTATGGAGGGATGGAAGATGATCTCGTCGTATATGGGTACACGGATGCATGCTTCCAAACTGACAAAGATAATAGAAAAATCGCAATCGAATTTTATAACAAATGGTGAAGCTGTAAGTTGGAATGGTTCCAAGCAGAGTACAGTCACTAACTCTACATACTAAAATCTAAGTATATTGCTGCATTGGATGCTGCAAAGGAAGTTGTTTGGATTAAGAAGTTCATTTGTGAATTTAAGATGGTTCCTAGTATTGCTAATCCAATAGACCATATTAGTAATAATAGTGGTGCTATTGATCAAGCAAAGGAACCAAGGGCACATCCTAAATCCAAACATATACTTAGGCGTTTACTTATCATTCGAGAAATCGTTGATAAGAGAGACGTACATATATGCAAAGTACCTACTAATGATAACGTTACGAACACGCTAAACAATGGAACTTCCATAAAGCTAAACATGATGGTCATGTTAGGTCCATGGATATTGGATACCTAGGAAATTGGGCCTAGGGCAAGTGGGAGATTGTTGGTGTTGGTGCCCTAGGCACGTTTGTTAAACGCTGTATAAGTTATCATTTTATTCATAATAATAAAGAGATAATAAGATTATTATTATTGCTCGTGTTTGCTTATAATAATCTCCGTCCCTAGAGCTTGTTAAGCACTAGTATAAAGGCTAAATGATCATGGGATGATCACGTTGGATTTATAGGTACTTGTTTGGAACAAGGTACTGGACATGACCGCGGTATGAGATTTATGTCATGGTCGATGTCATATATAAATCTCATATTAGTTATGTCATTTGAATCCTTAGACATGAAGTTATTATAGTCTTCCACTTGATGAACATTATGTTTGACATATTCAAACGCTACCTTAACACGGTAGTTATAAAGGGTATGATTGGCATAATCGGATTCACGTAGGGAAGAATAATAAGCCAAATCGATTTGTCCCTCTTCGGAGAGATGTCAAGCTTGGGCCCCTCGAAGGAATGTTGTTGATGAAATGTTTGGCCAAACTCAAATGGATTGATTGGATCAATGTCATTTGGATTATCAACATATTCGGAATCGAGAAAGTATTGAACAATACAAGTTGACTTGTTGACCATGACTTGTGTTCAATGACATCGTGGACAAAGGGATTATGCCATGTTCTAAAGGAATACGAACTTGTATCTAGTTATAATATTTAAGTAGGTATGACGGTTTGCTAGAACCTAATCATATCTTATGGTTTCATGTTTGAACCCATTGCCAACTTAGTATAATCCTAGAGGGTCACACACAAAAGAACGAATCTTTAAAAGGACTATATTGGAATTTTGGAAATTCTGGAAATCTGGGGAAGTGGGCGACCGCACAGTATGGACTGGGCGGCCGCACACTTAGCTCATTTTTTTACCAGTTTGTTTCAGATAGTTGTGCGACCGCACAGTGGCTTTTGGGCGGCCGCACAGTGCTGTCGGGGGCAGATTCCTAATTTGACTCGGAATCGAATTTTGGACGGGTTTTAACACATGTTTCCTATTTGGAATAGGTCTTACTTGTGTATAAACATCAGAGTTCGGTCACAACTCAGACCCAATGTTTGTGCAAGCCTCCAAAGAGTTTGAGAGGGTTTTATTTTGTTCTAAGAAATCCTAGATTGAAGAACAAAATTATACACAAAGGAAATTCCATATAGTTCATATTTAATTATGAAAACGTGTTTCATAATTTGGTCTAGCAACCAAGATCAGGTGTTCTTGATATTCGTTCGTGGTGTGGATACCGCTAGAGGGTGAAACTTATCATCTTCAAAGTTCGTGATTCTTGCTATGATCGTGATCAAGTTTTCAAATCTCTATCGAATTCAAGGTTGCAAAATCAAAGGCATCAAGGGTTAGTATTCTACTATTCATATTGTTGTATTTGACTTAATCATATGAATGGATCTATGGGCTTTGGGTTTCTATTAAATTTTGAATGCTTAATTCCGCTGCGCATGTTGCATGGAAAACCCAACAACCAAGTCATAACCCAAAGTGCCCAACCTTTGGCCTAAGGAAGGGGGTTAAAAATGGGAAACCAATGATAGAAGCCTTACAATGAACTTGGCTCGTGTGCCATTGTAATCCTTACCACTGCCCGATATCATAAACAATGGGAAACCAATGATAGAAGCCTTACAATGATGTAATCCCTACCACTGTCCCGACACCACAACAAGAAGTACCAGCTGGACTTTACACGAGAGCGCAGTAATGAATACTTGCTTAAACAACAACCAGGGCATGATTCCAAAGTAGAGAACCAAGCCAAACACATCACAAGTTGCACACGAAAGAAACACTCATAAAGAGTTCACAACACAATCCTTTATCATTGACATTAAGTCACCTCACAAGCTTGCACCCATTCACAATTAATCTAAAACACATCAAAAGGATGTTCCATAATATCCATTTAATACTTAGTTAAATTCCACAACACTTATGTTCACAAAGGAACCATTTCGAACACAAGAGTATTCCACAACAACCCTCTAGGTACTCTAGGATATCACCTAAGACCTAGACCAAGATTGATCTTTAAATCCCTTGAAATGAAACAACTCAAATATTTCAGCAACCCTGGGCGGTCGCCGACACCAGAATGTGCGGCCGCCCAAAACACTCTGTCCCAAGAAAAAAATCTTCCAGATAAGTGTGCGGTCGCACGCCCTATTTGGGCGGCCGCCCAACACACCCTCTAGGCCAAAACTTGAACAAACTATACTCCTTTCGTTTCACCGTCCCAAAAATACAACACTTAACGTTTATAACTTTACTAAGACTACAAAATCAGTCTCAAAACAACTTTAATACTACTTTGAACCCAACCAACCAACATACTAAATACTCCCTTTGTCCCAAAAGTACAAGTATAACAAATATTACCCATATCGCAAAATAACAATTACAAGTATCAAGTATAAATATAATTTTTCTAATATACTAATATACTCATTTAGGGATACTTTCATTTAATTTCCCCGTCCCAAGAATAATAGTATAATTTTTATAATATACTTATTTAACATTTAACTCAAGTTAATATTTTACCGTCCCACAAGTAGGAGTATACTTTCAAACACTTATACTAACATTCTCAGGATATAAACATACTCCATATACATCCTTGCATACAAACCAAGTCACTTACCCAGTATAACTATACTCCATTTGTCCCAAATAAACAAGTATCACAAATAAATTCCTTTCACAATAATTTCACCACATATCACACATATAGTAAATATATGACCATTTTACTATTTAAGGGGAATTAGTAACTTACCTATTTCCAGAAAAAGTATCGCAGAAATATGTTCTGTTTGCGTAGAAATGACCTACTATTATTTTTATATAATTAGTTTTTAAAACGGGTAAGTAAATAAAAAGATAGAAATTAAAATAGGATGAAACTTACTTGAATGAATGTTCATGAACCAGAGGGAGTAATTTTAGTGTGGGTGTGTGTGTGGTGACTTTCGCAGAGAAAGAGAGAAATAGGATAAGAAGCAAATGGATATTTTAAAAGTTTCACTCAGGCCCCTCAACTTTCGATTTTAACACTTTAGCCCCTGAACTTTAAAGTTACACTTTAGACCCTAAAGTTTCAACTAACTCATTTATTCCTTTTAACAAAATTTCTACTAACACTTTAACTAACTCATATGCTCAAATAATATATGCAAGTCATAAAAATATTTTCTAACACATAAAATGCACATAAAAGTTTCATTTTAATTTAAGAAAATTAGGGTGGTTTTGGGGTCGTTACATGTATCGCATTCAAAATATTTCGATTAAAAGCCCATGTAAGACATTTAAGTAAATTTAAGTATTTTTTGTACAACGTGGATATCGTAAAATAATAATAATAATAATAATTTTGTTACAGCGTGAATATCGTAAAAAAAAAAAAAATTGTTACAGTATTATTATCGTAAAATAATAAAAGTAATTTAAGTAAAAAAAAAAAACAAAAAACAAATTTCTCTAGGAAAAATATGTTGAAATAAAGCAAGGCCTTTTTCACATCAAATGATCAAATTGGTCACCCAGGCTAAGCCCTACCTAAGCCCCAAAAAAAAAAAAAAAAAGCCCCCCTCCCCCAGATAAGGGGGGTAAAAATATAAGCAAGTCGATAAACTGCCTCTCTCTCTCTCTCTCTCGACTCGATATTTTCACAGTGCGTAGAACAGTCGGCAGTCGCGTCGTCTCTCTGAGAATTAGAGGCGACATTAAGCAAAGGTTCCGATCGGCGTTGCTTTCAATTCATATTCCTTCTTTCGGTAAATTTTGTTTCAATTCAATCTGCCTCTGTATCTTCCGATCTGCTATTTTAGCTCTTATCCTGTCTTTTTTTACTTCAATACATCAAATCGGGTTTCGATATGTTGGATTTTGTCAGATCTGTTATTTAAGTAGGTCAATATGTTCATAGTTTTGTCGATGTATATAGTTTTATCCTTGTAACTTTTCTAACTGCGGTCTACTGTTTCATTTTAGGGTTTTGTTTTTTCGTTGCTCTCCGTTGAAATGTTTATGTTAATAGCTGCAGATTGAGAATTTTGTTTGGGATTAGGAAATAGGGGTTTTGTACGGAGGCAATTCACTTTCAGAATTTGTGTAGATTAAGCCTTGTACAAATTAATGTGTTCCACAGGTGATAAGATTTTCTATTTGGTTCATATCATACAATGAATAGCAATTTCATATAGGACAAACGAGCTTCACGGTGATCTGTTTATGTGCTCCATTTGTTATACAATTTTCTTTGGGTGTCATATTTTGTTAGGGATTTGGTCTATATCTTACAGGAGGATATCTGAATTGCTGTAGTGGACTTGTCTACACTCTACACTACTATTGAGTGGGCTGTTTATTGGAAGTCATTATACATGTGTGTTTCAAATTTCTCTTTTCGAGGCATCTGAGTTGTGTTGGTCCTAACGCTTCATTTGAATTTTGGTTGCTGTTCGCCGACATGTCTCAGTGTGGAGGAGAAGAGATATAGTTGACCGATCACAATGTCTGTGAAGTAACTGTATTGTGGGTTCGTTCTACTTGTTAGTTTTGGCGATTTATGATTTTTGTTGATTTATGTTGTTATTTGAGAGGCTTTTTGATCATGAATGTTGTTATATTGAATGGACAGTCTCCTTTGCAGTGGTAGGAGACCTTTTTATTGTTTTATTTGGTTTTTGGATCTGCTAACCTATAATCACCATGTGTAGGCTTAAATTGAGGATTGGATGGCGTCAAAGTTGAAAGCTTTGCAATCTAAGGCATGCCAAGCTTCACAGTTTGTGGCCAAACATGGAACTTCCTATTACAAGCAGACGTTGGAGCAGAATAAACAATACATCCAGGAGCCAGCCACTGTTGAGAAATGCAACGAATTAGCCAAGCAGTTGTTCTACACTCGCCTTGCTAGGTTATTAACTATATTCCTTGTAGGGTTATAATGGGGTTGTTTTGTAGTATATGCTTTGCATTTCATTTTTAACGTGTGATACCTCTCTCGTAGCTTGTGGAAAATGTTTGGTTAGGCTATGGTTTTGTTGGCCAGATGTTCCCATATCCAAGGATATTCTACATGATGCATTTGACTTTTTTATGATCTGCACAAGTGAACTTTGACCAAACGTCAATTACAATTTTTAGAATTTCACTAGGATTATTGGTGTGACATTAATTTTTTATCAAAGCTTGGTCGTCCCGAGTCCTAACCATTAAAAGTCGAATTAGACTTATCTTTGCTGGACTGAGGGAGTACTTTAGAAAATGTTTCTACCCTCAGTCCCTCACTGCGTTGGTCCTAGGACTGTTTATTTTGTGGATTCTATCTTTAATCTTATGATCTACCATCCTCGTGTCCCAGTTATAAATGTACTTTCGTTACACTTCTTTAGCCAGTCACGTTTGTCCCAGTTATAAATGTACTTTCGTTACACTTCTTTAGCCAGTCACGTTTTCATATATGCATGGAATCGTGAAGGTGAACATGTAATGTGTGAAACTGCATATAAAGAGGTAGTAGCATCTTTGTTGAAGGCATAACATGTGTAATTGTTTGGGGTTGCAGTTACAAGATTTATGATTTGAGCACCTAGAACCTAGTCATTCGTTTTCCACAAATGGCATATATTTCCATTCTTAGATTTGTTTGTCTCACTTGGGCATCTTATGGGTAATGATACTATTGATATATATATCTACCGTCTTTCTGAATGAAACTCTTGAGTAATTTTGAGAGAGCGAATGGGTATATCATGATCAGTACATAAGTGTAGTTTCTGGATGTTGATACTGCTTTTTAGTGCTACTATAGTGTCTAAGGCTCTGAGGTAATCAATCCACACTTGGTGCTGGTGCACATTTTCTGTCCCTTCATTCACTAATTTAGTGTTGGAAGGAATTGATGGAGCTGTCTATGTTCTTGAAGGTCATTATTCCAATTGTTACAACAATGGGTGTGTATTTGATAATTAGGAGTTGTCTACCAGTTAGGTGCTTATTCGTGTGTAGTTTTTAATGCCACTTGTGAAGTAGGAAGCATAAGGTATGCTTCAATAAGATCCTCTAATCAACAATTGCTGTTCAAAGGTCATGTCAGGATAAATTTCTTAGGTCATCATTTGAGTTTCCTTGTGTCCACTTCTTGCTTTACACTTTTGTTCTTCTGTTTCTCTTCTTGAAGTCTTAACGTTATGTTAACACAATCTGTTACGCTTGTAAGTTATACCTTATCATGACCCAGTGTGCGGAGGTTTGTTTTGTTCCTCAAATTGACCCAGCTGGGGAAATGTAATCTGAGATTGCTGCAATACATGCAGGTCACTGTATTTGTAGCTTTATTTGAAACTTTGAACGTTCCAAGGGGATTTGTAACTTGACTTGACCATGAGTCGGTGAGGCTGGGAGGTGAAATCATATATTCTTACTGCTAAAATTTTGAGATGTCTATGTCATAACACGCTTGGAAAATGGTGGCTTGAAAAATAGAATCTCAGATACCACATTGCAAGTGAAGCAAGTGTTCGTATCATTAAAAAGTTTGAATAGTCAAATGAGAAGATCATTTTGGGACGGAGGGAGTATTACTTAGAATGTACATTATGGAGATCAGTAGTCTTGGCATTTGGTTATCCCAGGTGGACTTCATTGAACAAATATGTTTACGGTTGAAATATTCTTGATTAAAGTCCCTTTTGCATGGCTTTTTTTCCCCATACATAACTAATCCTTTCTGTTCTTTGTTCAGCATTCCCCAACGGACGGAGTCATTCTGGAAGGAAGTTGATTACGTGAAGCACATATGGAGGAACAGGCAGGAACTGAAGGTAGAGGATGCTGGAATTGCAGCATTGTTTGGCCTAGAGTGCTTTGCGTGGTATTGTGCTGGTGAGATTGTGGGAAGGGGATTCACAATCACTGGCTACTATCCCTAAATTATTAACCACTTGGGTTAGAATTCATGTGGTGGGAGAGCTTTATGTTCACATTTAGAGTGATTTGAGTCACTAAGAATTCTAAATTGCAAGAATTTGTTTTTCTGCAATTGTTTTGTTTTTATTTTTGAAAAAGCTGAGGAATCAGTGGCTACATTTGGTTGCAGCAATAATCCAGCAGTGGAAATGAACGACCCAGTTTGATCAACTCTGTAGCTGTTTTGGTATTCTTGTATGAAGCTACTGCTTCTTCCGACCATGATTTTTCTTTGAATTAATCGATACTTATCTGTCGATTTGGCCTGCCTAATTGTTACATTAACAGTTGGTATTCTTGTAGGAAGTTATAATTTCAGTAATTGCAGGCTCGAAACGAGGATATCTTTTTCAATTATTAATGTCCTTAGTAACGTTTAGTATCAAAGAGAACTTTAGGTGGATATCTCTAAAGATTTGTCCCTAGGAAGGGTGTGGAAGTAACAGAATATACCCAACCGTGATGCCTGTGTAAATCGGTTTTCAGTTTTGAGATTGTTCGGTTCGGTAGCTGTTTCGGTTTCTTGACAATTCCGCTGCCATACGAACAAAATACATTAGACCACTACAATTTTCCTTTTCAGGCTTTACTAAAAATATACACTCTATCTCACTGGAAATAGAATTCTTAATTTCGACACAGGGATTAAGGATATGCTAATATTTTATTGGAAAAAGTGGTTTAAAAAGCGGTGTTGTGAGTATAAGGAAAGTGGGTAAGAAAAAGTTGTTATAAGTATGACAAGTGAGTTTCATTAATAATAATAAAAAAAAAACTTTTCATTTTGGGATATTATGGACACTAAAAAATGATGTGATGTGATGTGAGTGTAAATAATTTGGTTGAAGAGAGAAAATATGGTAGGAAATAGTTAGTGGGTTAGTTGATGTGAGTGTGTGAGTAAAAACTTTTAGTTTTTGGATTTTACAATTTTTATGAGACAATAAAAACTCAAATTTTGCAATTTGAAATAGGACGTAGGACTACCCGAATTAGGATTTTCGGGGATTAAAGAAAATGTGTTAGTGGAGTAGGTGTTGTGAATATGAAAAGTAAAGTAATATAGAGTAAGTGGGGTATAAAATAATACTCCCTCTGTCCCTAAATGAGTGTCCAAAATTCATTTTAAGGGGACACTGAAAATCTCAACTTTTTGAACAATTTGGTAACAACGATTCATATATAATCTTGTAATCTCCTTTCCAAACCTTTAGTTTTGCACGTATAAAGAAACCGGTGAAATTTTTTTTCGAAAAAAAAACGTTTAGGGAGAAAGTTATGTTAAAAAAAGACACTCATTTAGGAACAAAGATTTCTTGAAAAAAGACACTCATTTAGGGACAGAGGGAGTAAGTGAATAGTTGAGGTGAGTGTGAATGTGAGTCTCATAAAATAAAACAAAAAATACAGTATAGTACTAGTAAATTAAAGGGACATTTTCTTAAAAGCCCTTCATTCTAACTTTTATTTCTAAAGAAGACACAATATTTTTCTAATTGCTCAAAAACCCAAGGGACAAAAATAGCCAAGAATACCCCTAACTACCCCTTATAAGGGTGCTCCCCCTTTCCAGGCCATATTTTCAGGTCATATTTCCATCTCGCTCTGAGATTCATGTCTCAAACTCTTAGAAACACTGAGAATCATGTCTCAAACCTATAAAAACACTAAAAGTCATATAAAAAACGTATAAAAACACTGAGAGACATCTCGCATGACTATATAAACATTGAAAGTCATGTCACATACCTATAAAAACACTTAGAAACATATCACATACCTATAAAAACACTTAGAACCATGTACACACCAATAAAAACACTTAAAACTATATTACATACCTATAAAAACACTTGGAACCATGTCACATGCCAATTAAGATACATAGAACCACGTCACATACCTATAAAAACACTGAGAGAAATGTCACATAGACATAAAAACACTTAGAAACATATCACACACCTCTAAAAACATTGAGAGCCATGTCACAAACCTATAAAAGCACTGAGAGTCATGCTGCAGACCTATAAAAACTCTGAGATAAATGTCACAAACCTATAAAAACATTGAGAGTCATGTCTCCGACTTGTAAAAACACTAAGATACATGTCACATACATATAAAAACACTGAGAGCTATGTCACAGACCTATAAAAATATTGAGACAAGTGCTCAGACCTATAAAAACACTGAGAGACATATCTCAAACCTATAAAAACACTGAGAGACGTGTCTCAGACCTATAAAAACACTGAGAGACGTATTTCAGACCTATAAAAACACTGAGAGACGTATCTCAGACGTATAGAAACACTGAGAGACGTGTCGCAGACCTATAAAAACACTGAGAGACATGTCACATATGTATAAAAAACACTTAGAACTATGTTGCAAACCTTTAAAACACTGAGAAACGTGTCACAGACCTATAACAATACTGACAGACATGTCACATACCTATAAAAACACTGAGAGACATGTCGCAGACCTATAAAAATAGTGAGAGACAAGTCACATACCTATAAAAACATTGATATCCATGTCTCAAACCTCTAAAAACATTGAGAGTCATGTCTCCGACTTATAAAAACACTGAGATACATGTCACATACATAAAAACACTGAGAGCTATGTCACAGACCTATAAAAATACTGAGACAAGTGTCTCAGACCTATAAAAACATTGAGAGGCATATCTCAAACCTATAAAAACAATGAGAGACATGTCTCAGACCTATAAAAACACTGAGAGACGTATCTCAGACCTATAGAAACACTGAGAGACGTGTCGCAGACCTATAGAAACACTGAGAGACATGACACATACGTATAAAAAACACTTAGAACTATGTCGCAAGCCTTTAAAACACTGAGAAACGTGTCGCAGACCTATAACAATACTGACAGACATGTCACATACCTATAAAAACACTGAGAGACATGTCGCAGACCTATAGAAATAGTGAGAGACAAGTCACATACCTATAAAAACATTGAGAGCCATGTCGCATATCTATAAAAACACTAAGAGACATGTCGAAGACCTATAACCATGTCTTACACCTGTTAAAACACTGAGAGCCATGTCGTAGACTAATAAAAACATTGATATCCATGTCTCAAACCTATAAAAACATTGAGAGTCATGTCTCCGACTTATAAAAACACTGAGATACATGTCATATACATATAAAAACACTGAGAGCTATGTCACAGACTTATAAAATACTGAGACAAATGTTTCAGACCTATAAAAACACTGAGAGACATATCTCAAACCTATAAAAACACTGAGAGACGTGTCTCAAATCTATAAAAACACTGAGAGACATATCTCAGACCAATAAAAACACTGAGAGACATATCTCAGACCTATAGAAACACTGAGAGATGTGTCGCAGACCTATGAAAACACCGAGAGACATGTCACATACCTATAAAAACACTTAGAACTATGTCGCAAACCTATAAAAACACTGAGAAACATATATACTCTCTCCGTTAAATTCATATCATCCTGAAGTTTCCTCACAGCTCAAGTAGTAAAATATTTACTATTTTTTTTTTATATAATAAAATTTTAATGCATGTTTATTTGTACATTTATGCAAAATTGGTTTTTTGGTTTTTATATAGAGATGAAAAATGTATAAAATTGTTTAAGAGCATTTAATCTCTTTTCACTTGACAGAAAACCATGTACCAACTATACCAATTAGGTACCAATTATACCAATTAAGTTGGTATACCGACTTTGGTGGTTGGTAATGGTATGTATTTTTGTATACCAAGCTAAACTTGATTGGTACACGTTACAACTAAAATACACCAGGTGTACTAACCAAGCCACCCTTAGTCTCAAAGACAAATTTACTCATAGACATAAGTCTCACTCTATTTTTTCAACCCAAATAAAAAATGTTGTGAAAACGTATATACTCTCTCCGTCCCGGTTTAAGGTTCTTAGTTTGACTTTGCACGTTTATTAAGGAACTAAGGCAAATTTGGATAAAAAATAGTTGTGTGAGAAAGATGTAATTGTCTATTCATAAAGCAAGTGAGTAAAAAGTAAATAGGTAAGTGATATTTTTTTGTAATATATGAACTTTATGGGGACAAGTTTGTTTAAAACACTTGTCATTTAAGGAATAAAACAACTAAGAATTTTAAACTGGGAAATACCAAAAACAAAAGTAAGAATCTTATCCTGGGACGGAGGGAGTACAACATTTCTTTGAGAAAACTGTGTCAATGAAAACAAAAAAAAATAATAAAAAAATAATACTCCCTCTGTCCCAGAATGATAGTCCCCCTATTTTCATAGGTTTTACGAAGGAACTTTGAGTAATAATTAAGGCTACTTTTAATTATTCTAATAAAAAAATTGAAATTGTTCTTGATACACCATTATAAATACTATTAATATCAATTTTTAGATTCACATTAACATAATTATAATTAGCATTTATAACTGCTCAAAGTTCCCTCGTTGTAACAACGAAAAAATGTTGACTATCTTTCTGGGACGGAAGGAGTATATTTATATTAATTTATTTTCAAAAAAACAGAAAAAATAATTAAAGTTTTATACTAGCATTTATTGAAAAACAATGATAAGGATATCAAAAATGTTAAAATACAATCAATGGAAACAAAAAGAAAAATAAAATATTACTAGCACAACATTGAAAAAGAAAGAGAGAGGAAAGAGAAATTCAGTAACAACTTTTCTCCTTCACCTTACCCCTATGACTGTAACTCGTAAGTGACGGCCATGGAGTTTTTTTGTTTCATCTCTTCTGCCATATTGTTTCATAATTTTCTTCCAATAATAATATCTACTCCCTCCATCCCATTTCAAATTGCAAAATTTACCATTTTGGGTGTCCCAACTAAAATTATAAAATCCTTTTTTAATTAGTGGGTCCCACTTCTCATACTCACATCAACTAACCCACGTACTATTCCCTACCCCACTTTCTCCTACCCAACTATCTACACTCATAACACATCACTTTTTTTTTACTTTTTTCTTAATTCCATGTACACCTAGTATTTGCAATTTGAAATGGGACGGAGGGAGTATTCCACTTTTCTAACTTATACAGATCTTTTCAACCTTCAAATATAAATTTAAAGCACACTTTTTGTTCTTTCTGTAAATCTAAAAATTTCAAATTAGGAACTCCAACTCCATCACAAAAGCGAGTTCCAATCTCTCCGTCTCCCTCTTTGAACCGGTGCCTACCCTCCTCTCCAATTGGACTCTCCCCATCACGACCTCAACTGCTTGCTCCGCCCATTAGAGCGGCGTCTGATGCTTCAACAACCGCGTCACCACCCTCTCCCTTACCTTTCCTCAAACTCGTTTATCTCTCCGGCAACAACTTTTCCGGTGAAATTACTCCTGAAATTTTCTCTCAAACGCCTAATCGACCTTGACATCTCCGATAACAACCTCAAAGGACCCATTCCGGTTGAAATCTAGAACTCAACTCGCTTACTCACTCCGTCTCCAGAACAACGAACTAAACCTCTCAAACAATAAATGATACAGTCAATTGCCGGAAACAATTGTTCAGAATGGCCGGAGACGAGGATGGTGACAGATCTAAAGGTATGTTCGCCGGAATATGCAGATCTGGCCGGCGATTGAGGAGATTGGCCGGACATCGTCGCCCTCTAAGTCTGGCCAGAATGGAGAGAGGGGACGGAGGAGGGGGAGCCGGCGCCGGATCCGAACGAAGAAGCAAAGGAGGAGCTACATTTGGGAGGTCGAAGTCCTAGAGGTCGCCGGAGAGGTCGCCGACGGATGAGATGGATGACTGGAAAGGAGGTTTTAGAGAGAGAGTGTGAAAGAGAGAGAGAGAGAAAGTGTCTGTGTGAATGAGTGAGGGAGGGGGAGGGGGAGGGGTAATTTCGGAATTAAAGTATGTCATTAAAAAAACAGAGGACCTAATGGAAATAAGCTTTCCATCTAATGGACCCAAACGAAATAAAGGAAATTGCCTATCCTTTTTGAAAAATGTGTTTTGTTTAAAGGACTTTTGAGAAATTTTTCCTAAATTAAATGGAAATAAGAATGACCAATCAGAAGCGCTGAAGCACGTCAAACTCCAAAAGGTTGGGATTCTGCCTCACGAAAAGAAGAGAAACAACAGGAACGACGACGAGCGGAGAGAGAGAGAGAAAGAGGTGTTTTGAATTTTGCGGACCTGCAACTCTCTCCTCTTCGTTGAACGGACGCCATTAGCAATGCTTCAGATACGTGTGAGGACATCATTCTTACGACTCCTCATCGTCTTCTTCCTAATCGCGATCTCAGAATGCTCCACTAATTCACAACCAGGATGCACCAAAAAATGCGTCGCTGAAAATTGCAACAGTAATTAATCTCTCTAGTCTCTTGAGATTTGTTAGTTTTCACTTTTCAATGAAATCATACACGGAAACTGATCTGATTCTCCATTTGTTGCTAATTTGAATGAATAGCCATTGGAATCAGATATGGCAAGTACTGTGGCGTTGGGTGGACAGGTTGTCCCGGCGAAAAACCGTGCGATGATCTTGATGCTTGTTGCCAGATTCACGATGATTGCGTTGAGAAGAAAGGTAACACCATGAAATAAACTGTTTGATCCTTTTATCAAAATTTTCGTTATTCGTCAATTCTATGTGCTGTGTCTGAATTTTGCTTGAGGTAGTTGTTAGTAGAGGTGATGATGCACGAGATCTTCTATGTTTGCCATGATTATTCAGCATTGTTGTTTAAACATGTACATTTCAGCAATTCGCTGGTTTGTGATTGATTGATTACCTTAATTGGAGATGCTTCATGGAATGATTGTTTCCATCCCAAGGGATTTAATACTTTTTTCATTTTGTTTATGTCAAGTAAATTTACAGCGAATAGTAGATGGAAGTGCAAAAAGTCGCACCCTCCCGAACCCACCCCTTTCTATTCTCCAGTGTGATATCCTTCTCATTATCCATTAATGTTACATTTTGAGTAATATGGAACACCTTTCCTAAGCCTTGGAATTTCTTTCAGAGATTGCTAGTTTATTTAAAAATGCAGCTGTGAACAACTGTGCTTCTCTCCTCATTTTGGCTTTGGGAGGCTAAATTTTTACTTTATTATTGCTGCTTATCCTAGAACTTTGGATTTCATTACTGAATCCGTCAAAAAAGAATCCTGTTACTATTTTGGGATCACCTGGATTTGTCCTTTAAAAAGGCTTTAATGACTGAGAAGTATAGCTTCAAAGAGTTATATGGTCACATGATGTAGTCCAATTGGTTTTGAGGCTAACTTTACCATTGTCTCATCCATAGTTGTGAAAGGCTAGGGCCTTCCTCGCCCGCCTCGCCTTTCTGGCGCCTTTAGGGGTCAACCGCCTTTTGGTTTTATGGCGGGCTGTTGTGTGCCATTTTGGCCCAGGCGACACCTTTCTTGGTTATGACAAAACGCGTGAGGCATCCGCCTTTGTCAAAAGGCATAATAGGCGTGTGTGTAATGTTAAACTATGTCATTTTGTAATTTTATTTTTAATGTTTTAACTTGCAATGTTTTGTTTTAAAAAAACATGGGGCAAAGATAGCTTGTGGTTTGCGAAAGAAACAAAAAAGCCCCACCCAATTTACCTCTTGTGATTGAAAGAAAATAAGTGCGATAAACAACTAATAGAACGATGACCAAGATGTGTGACAAAAACACTACCGATAGCTTGCTTAATTCTAATATTTAATGGGAGGTTTGCAATTTTTATTATGTTAACTAATTTACTTTGTTTTTTCTCTTTAGTTTGGGTCTCCTTTTGTTATTTGAAGTTTTAATAATCTCTTATAGTCATCTCCAGATATGGATTATGCGTTTGAAATATATATTAGCTTAGTTGTGTTAAGTTGCTATTACGTATGGAATTGTGACTTTTATTCTATGCAAAATTCTTGTTCATAACATTTTTAAGCTTTGTTTAAACAACTATGGTCTCAACCACCATGTCATTGCACAGTATTTATATCTAAGCTTGCCTTCAATTTTTTTGTTTGTGGGGAGGGGGTCGATGTTAGAGGTTTCTGCTGGCGTACTGGATGAAGCCATGCAGAGACACCTTGGGTGAGCCTCCACCATGTTGTTATTGGATAAGTCCCATCTACAACCTTAATTTTTGTGGACAGGTTTGTGATATCTGTATGCTGTCTTTCCATCGTTTGGTACCCTCTGCTAGGACCAATATTTATTCAGATTACCCCAATTCCTGCACCTCCATCCTTAAGCTATCTTCTGGATTCATATTGGTTTTGACTTCATCTCCCATACCTACATGATGTTATTTATATATGCTCTAGAGAATTTGTATGGGTTTAAATTGTTACCATTATTGATGGAAGAACTCCTTAAAATCATGGTCCATTATACACGAACCATTGAACTCATAATGCTTAATTTTAAACTAGTAATGAGACGTGTATTCTTGATGTGATCTAGAATGTATGGCCTGGCGGCCAAAGATGGAAATACAAAAATACTCCCTCTGTCCCGGAAAGTTAGTCTCTCGTTTTTTGTTGTTACTACTAATGAACTTTTAGAAATAATCTATGCTACATTTGAATATCTTAGTGAGAATCTAAAAATTGGTATTGATAGTATTTATAATGGTGTAACAATAACAAGTTGTAAATTTTCATTAGGATAATTAAAGTAACATAAATTATTGCTCAAAGTTCATTCATAAAAACAACGAAAAAAGAAAGACTAACTTTCCGGGACATAGGGAGTATATGTGTTGACCACTTGACATAAAAAAGGAATCACAAACAAATTAGTGAACGGCAGTAAAAGTACTGACTGCAGTAGCAATGTTCGGAAAGGACAGTGATAGTCTTGACTAGGCTTGCCATGGCCACAAGTAGAAATATTAGCCTTGCAAAAGCGTCGATTCAAGACTGGACACTGTACATGGCAATTGAGATCCTTGGGTTGAGACCATCTGAAATACTAGTATATCTTTAAACTTTCTTTCCTCACTAAGGGAGGAACAGTGAAAATGAAACTGTTGCGTTAGTTACTCTATATTACAAACTGGGAGGCTGAACTTTGAATTCTCCTTATGCAACTTGACCTTGTTGGCCCTACCCCTAAACAACAGTTTTGAGTTCCTGCGGTTCCTAAACGTAGATCAGACTGTTTCATACAGTTAATATTACTCTATTGCAGAGGTAGTATTTCTACATATCTAATGATATTTGGACTTTAAGTAGTTTTTTTTTTTTTTTTTTCCTGATATGAAATTGAAAAAATATCTTTGGTTACACACGCTCACTCAGCTGGCGTGTTCTTTTTCAGGTATGACAAATGTAAAATGCCACGAGAAGTTCAAGCGCTGTATTAAGAAAGTACAAAAGTCAGGAAAACCCGGGTTTTCTAGGGATTGTCCGTATGACACAGCTGTGCCTACAATGGAACAGGGTATGGACATGGCCATCTTATTTAGTCAATTTGGTAACTCTAAACTTGAACTCTGAGTAGGAGTGAAGTAGCAAACGGATAAATAAATCGTGGACCCGCAGTTGTATTCTAGCCATTCTTTTCGTGAACTGTAACGATCAAGAGTAGGTATGCAAGATTTTGAGTAGCTTTTGAAGGTACTAGGGATCCCTTGAGTTTGTCGATTATGCTTGTTCTTCATTCAAGCCGTCTGCAGTTTGTAACTTTACAATGGGACTAACTACTCTTCATTTAAACAAATATCCATGACATACATTTTCTTAATTCCTTCCTGACAATACACGTATTATTGGTATTATTGATGAATGAATGGTTTCCGTCTACACGTACCTGTTGTGGGTGAAATCTCGGACGTCGACATCTTCAAGATAGTGCCGTCCTTAATGCTGTAAAGCTGTAAGTTATTTATTTATTTATTATTTGTTGTGTTACTAATATCTTTTTACATATGATTCTCCAGCAATAAAAACGTGTTAAATACACTCTCAAAGACTTCCTCCAACGCACAAAGACCTGGTCATATCAGTTTGTTGAACGGAAGAGATAGAATCCACGATTATAGGGCAGTTTGTTAGGATAGTTTTTATTATCTTTTTACTGTATTTTCCTTGCTATAAATACCAAGCTATGAGGCAGGAGTTAGACACACAGTGCTCATTGTAATCCGCCATAGCTACACCATTTGTAACCACAAAACTCACTAATAAAACCATTCCGGGGTGGTAGGTGCTCAAAAACACCTCCCGAGGTTTTATGCCGGCGAGATAGTTTTCTCAAGGGCTTTCCTCGTATACATTCACGTGCAATTACCTTTCTTTTCCTGATTCATCAATTATATTCCATTGTACCCCCCTCTCCATTAATTCGAAAGAACTCTCTTTTTGAATTATTTTACTTTTGATTGTTTTTTGCCAAAACAGTTTGGCGCCCACCGAGGGGCCTTTGTTTTTTAATTGTTTGAATTCTTTACGAATCAGAATGTCTACTCAACCTATGATCTCCAGCAGCAGCAAGGCTCCTGTCACAACCCTTGGTTTGAACCCGCCGATTGGCGGCAATAGCCCAAGCAAGACGACAAGTGGCCATTCTGGGACTCTACCACCGCCGCCACCTGGTGGAGCAGGCAAGAAGCAGTCGGCTTTATCCTCTGATCCTGAACTCAAGAACATCCTTATGCAGATGAGGAGTCAACTGGACAAATAGCAGAGCAGCATCTCAGTAATAATGGACACCTTGGTGAGCTTGCAGAAGGAACAGAGATCCTTAAGCGAGAGGGTGGAATCTGTATCACCAATTCGCCCTAGGACCCTTAACTTCAGCAACGGTGGCAGTCCTTTAGCCTTCAATGAATGGATCCCGATGGCCAGTGCAGCTGATGGTGTAACCCCGTCGTCTCCCTTGATGACGACTTCTCCGATGAATGATGACATCCTCAGATCCTGGTTTTTTCCAGTTCTCTCCACTTGTCCATTCTTCAGCCCCACCTTCCCCGTTCAATGTTTCAGGGACTTCTACGGGACCATCGTATACCAACAGCACCATTGTGACATCTTCAGCGGATGTCAACCCCTTTGGTAACATTAATTCAAATTTTGCATTTGATAATACTGCTTGTACTTCTAACCCTTTTGCATGTAACTTCATAGCAAGTCAGCTTCAGGAGTTAAGGAATATGGTCATGAATGTACCTGGTGTGACTCCACCTATCCAGCAGGTCTCTCCAACATGCTACAGTCAGTCTCGATTCGCGCCAGCAATTGCACATGTCGACATCCCGAAAGGATTCAACATCCCATCCATGAAGTTCTATGATGGAAGCACAGATCCTGAAGAGCATGTCGCCCATTATCAAGAAAAGATGGAGATTGTTCGTATACCTCTTCAGTTTAGGGAAGCCTGTCTGTGCAAAGGTTTTGGGTCAACCTTAATAGGACCAGGGTCAATCGGTTCATATGCCCAACTCATCAACATGTTCAATAACCAGTTCTCTTGCAGTCGACAGTTTGAGAAGATGACCAGTGACCTCTACAAAATAGTCCAACAGCGAACAGAAGCATTGAAAGAATACGTCAACAGGTTTAACAAGGAAGTTCTGGAGATCCCTAATCTTGACATGGCGACAGCAACAGAAGCTTTCAGGATAGGTTTGAAGAAGGATTCTCCATTTTATGAAGATCTGGTGATGAATCCATGCAAGAGAATGGAGGATGTACGCAACAGAGCTACAAGGTTCATTCGTCTAGAAGAGGACAAAGCTCAACAGTCAAAAGATTCTACCAAGGCGTCGACATATGACAACCCGGACAGAAGGACAGAGACATCTCACCAGAAGCAGAACAGATCCGGACCTTACTACAGAAACGATCTTAAGGAAGACCAAGATGATATTCAATGCCCAAAGATATCCGATTATTGTGTTTTTTGTTAATGTTTCAGGTATTCTGTGCGCAATGAAGAATCTTGGAGATAAAGCAAGGTGGCCAAAGAAAAACGACAAACCTTCAGGATGGAAAGATAAATCCAAGTGGTGTGCATACCACGAAGATTTCGAACATCTTACCGAAGATTGCATCGCCTTGCGCAAACAAATCAGCTACTTACTCTCAAAAGGATACCTTAAAGAATTGCTTTACCACGGGAACAAGGAGACAACTTCAGCATAACTGGGGGCATATTGGTTGTCATTATTTGGACGGTGTAAGGATCCCAAGATCTTGGAATGCCATACATCTTAAGGCCTACGTCATGTAAGTTGTAGTTTATCAACTCAATTTAGAATAACAGGTACGTGTTTACTTTATTTTATTTTAATTAAGTTATTTCAATTTATATTATATTCATCAAACCATTACTGACTTAAGCATCGGAGGGGTGTTAGCTCCTAACATGTTTCTGTCTTGTGAGGAAACTAAAAACGTTTGCTTAAGTTCGAGATGCTTAACATATTGATTCAGACTGCTGGAACAATCAAAGATGTCAACATCCTTCCAAGTTGTCGACATCTTAAGGTAATAACTCAGGTATGAACTTACCTCCATTTCTGAATAAACATTACCTTAGTTTCATTCATTCATTTAAATAAAATGACTTGTTCAACTTTATTTTTACAAATAAAAGTGATATCAGCCAAGATGTCATGTATTACTAACATGTTGTCATTTTGCAAGATATTAACATTTTGAATAAAGATTTTGATGACCTAAGAAGACAACAGCTTGAGACTGGCCATCTCATCTTAAGTTTAAGGTACTCAATCCCTTCTAAGGTTTAAAGAAATTTCTTTCTTTCTTTCGAGTTAAGGTTTATACACCTTCGCCTGGAGCGCACGATGTCAATGTGGTTAAGGTGGGGAATGGGCACGTATGTTTATATGTACGCACCCCCCGTTTCCACTTAATCAAGTGTTTGACCTTAAGAATTTTTCAATTGGTTATGGCATTGACATGTCATCTTAAGACACCCGGTTTTTGGCATTAACATGTCAACTAAGTATAGAGATTTCTACATCTCCATAAGATACAACATCTATGTTTAAAGTTTGAAGTGCAGGTCATCTTAAGGAGAAACATACTCGTAGACATCTTGATGGAAGACGACACCTCGCGAGATAGTTGCTTCTTCCTGTTTTTCCTGAAAGATTTTCTGGAACTTATTGAAGAAGAAAACGTGCAAAGATGGAAGCGCTCCTACTAAGCAGTTGTCCAGTAAAAAACCATCTGCACTTTGAGTTTTGGAAAACTTACCCTTTTTATATTCCGCAAAGGATAAGTTTGGGGGCAATTGTTGTGGGTGAAATCTCGGACGTCGACATCTTCAAGATAATGCCGTCCTTACTGCTGTAACGCTGTAAGTTATTTATTTATTTATTATTTGTTGTGTTACTAATATCTTTTTACAGATGATTCTCCAGCAATAAAAACGTGTTAAATACACTCTCAAAGACTTCCTCCAAAGCACAAAGACCTGGTCATATCAGTTTGTTGAATGGAAGAGATAGAATCCACGATTATAGGGCAGTTTGTTAGGATAGTTTTTATTATCTTTTTACTGTATTTTCCTTGCTATAAATACCAAGATATGAGGCAGGAGTTAGACACACAGTGCTCATTGTAATCCGCCATAGCTACACCATTTGTAACCACAAAACTCACTAATAAAACCATTCCGGGGTGGTAGGTGCTCAAAAACACCTCCCGAGGTTTTATGCCGGCGAGATAGTTTTCTCAAGGGCTTTCCTCGTATACATTCACGTGCAATTACCTTTCTTTTTCCTGATTCATCAATTATATTCCATTGTACCCCTCTCCATTAATTCGAAAGAACTCTCTTTTTGAATTATTTTACTTTTGATTGTTTTTTTGCCAAAACAGTACCCAAAAATAATTATTCAAAATTTATTTCAAGTTGATGATACAAACCGATGGTGCATAATTTATTTTGAGTTGTGTAGTTAAGATTAATTTAATGATATGTGGGGATCCAATTAATCATAGCGGTTGATTCACCAACCAGGAGAGTTGCGTAGGGCCAATATCAATTCTAAATCCGTCACAATCCCAATCAAGAGGAAACTACCTAATTGTCAATCAAATCAGTAAAGCAAAGGAAAAAGGTTTGAGCTCGGAAACTTCTCTTTTCTAGACGAAATCTAAAAGAAGGGGGAAAGACTTTTATAAGGTCAACAAGCAATTTCACTTGCCGCATGTCATGTGTGCTTGTAAATAGAAATAAGGGGCGCGTTAAGTGTTATTAGGGTGGGGGAAGAGTCAACTAATAATAATCTAATCTAACACGACGTGCCGACTTCTTTAACCTCTTTGACACTTCCTTTCTCCACACCAACCAAATTATACCAACACCAAAAACAGTTGCATTATCTACATAGACAGAGAAAATAGACCCGTTTTTTTATTGATAAACCTATGTGTCGGTGCTTGCGCCCCTATAATTTTAAAGTCTATGAAACATAAATAGGTAAATTCGGGTCTAATTTCAGTTGATAAGTAGCTTCAGCCCGACTTATTGATAGATGACACCCCTAAACACCTTTTAACATGCTTATTTGAGCCTTTCCTCCCAAAAAGAGTGAGTTTGACTTTTAATAGTAATTTTTTTAAAAATATTTTTATCATCACCTTCAAAATATTAATTTTACAAGTATAAAATAAAATTTATTAAAAACAAAAAAACATATGAATTTATAAAATTATTCATTTTGAGACAGAGGTAGTAAAATAATATTACTCATTCCATCTTAAAATAAAATGAATATAAATGAATATGCCCCTTTCTGATTTAAAAGACATTTTGAAAAGTTGGCTTTTAATATTAAAAGTTCATAAATCTAATTGTAGTTCTATTTCGAAATATCAGTTTTGCAAATATAAAATGATATTTGAAAAAAAAATAAGATAAGTTCCTAGTTTGAATTGGCACGAGAATTAAGAAAAATTAAATGTTGTGAGTATGAAAAATAAAAAAGGAAAGAGATAATGGGTAGGTAGTTTTTGTTGTGAGAATAATAAATGAGTCTCATTATCCGTTTTAAGTGATAAAGCAACTAAAAACATTAGACTAGGCTGAGATAGACGAAAAAAAGAAAGCAAAAACCTTAGTATGAGACGGTGGGAGTAGAAATCATTAAGGTCATTCATTCATTTTGGAAAAAAATAAATAAACATTTTGAGACATAAAATGTTTATTTTAATATGATTAAAACATATTTTATACAACACTATATATTATTTTTTTAGTTGTAAGTTATTTTCCATTGGCAATATATAGAATACAATATGAAAAGAGAAATATTGTCAAATAGCATTTGTACTTGAATGACTTTCTTAGTCAATGATATGAAATTGCCGATTTGTAAAAGTAAAAAATACTTTTGCAATCTTGTTTTCTTCTCCCATGTCTCGGTCAATGCGGGGGTAATTTAGTCAAACAACACACCTTTACTTCTCCGTGTCTTCCATTTTCTCTTTTATTTTTAATTTTTAATAATAATAATAATAATAATAATAATACTTCTCCTTCCTTCGTAAACGCATCTGGTCCCTCTCCCCAATAATCATAACCACCGATTGAATTTACTACCGAATTCAATCCCAACAAGTTTCCTCAAATTCCTTCATTTTACACGAACCCTAATTTTTTCATTCGCGCCAATCCTCACTACTATTCGATCTAATCAATTTAATTTGAAGGATCAAATTTGGTTGAATCATCGTTTACAAAGCGAAAAAGAAAATGCTTCACCGGAGCTTTAAGCCCGCCAAATGGTAATTGTATTGATCATTTCGTTTCTGCGTGTGGCAAATAATTGGGGGTGTACTTTCTTACATATTATGTTTGTAATTATGGTGTTTGACTTGAATGGATTTGTTTTTGGTTTTGATTTTGATTTTGATTTGGATTTGGATGATGCAGCAAGACGTCGTTGAAGTTAGCGACGTCTCGGTTAAAGCTGATGAAGAATAAGAAGTTAGTACAGATCAATCAGATGAAGCGAGAATTGTCTCAATTGCTAGAAACCGGACAGGACCGGACAGCTCGAATTCGAGTAAGAGTTTTGATTCCTTTTTGTGCTTTGTGTTTTGTAATTGAAATGAATACTGCAGTTTTTTTTAAAACTTTTCTTAAATTGAGTTAGGTCATGTATACAATATGATTGTTAGCTGCAATCTTAAAGATTAAGGCGTTTAACAGAACAAAAATTGTTAATGTTGATTATGACAGATGGTGGCTGCATTGATTTTTTTTTTTTTTTTTTTTGGCACAGTACTGGTCAACCATGCTTAAATCAAGATTAAGTGTCATTTGAGTACAATCCTGATCTATCTTTTAATTTAACTTGCTGGAGTATTGCAAGTTCTAGATGATTGTGATGTATTTACTGATACTTGCAAAATCAGAATTCAGAAAAATTGTCCATCGTACTTGATAGTGTAATCTTCTAGAGACCCCTTTACCAAATTAGTTGGCGATGCAAAGTTGATTGAAATGTGTGATGCACATAATACCAGGGGATGTATACATTTTGGTGCGGGTGCGGGTGTGTGTCTGGGTGTGGGTGTGGGGATGGTGTCAGGAATATTCTGTACACTACTTTTGATAATTGCAGCTTATATTGGGAACTGGGAAGCCTCTAGACCTTTTAGTCTATGCTTAAGATTCAGGTTGTCATTCCAGCTCAGGTTTCCTTATGTAACTTGGTGATAAAGTCTGAGGTTCCATCCCAAAACCAATTGGCAATGGGAGGAGTGGCCCTGGATCTTTATATAGTCAGGCATTGGCTAGTTAATTCCCGATATGGGATAATTGCTCCAACACGCCCACTCACGCGTAGCCGAACTTTGGGCTTACGCGTGGACATATAATTGGGTGATGTGGGGCTTGATCATAGTTACCAGGAACGCCCTTTCCCCCCTCGTCCCACGTCCTGGGTCGCACGTCCCGGAACGCGGTACGTTTACGTCCCAATTCGCCATGGAACGCGACCCAGTTCGCCCAAAACTTCGTTCCAAAAATTTAAAGAAAAAGGTTAGAATCTGACCTTTCCATCACCGTCGGTTGATCGATTAGCGTCTAGGTCCTTTCTTGGCTTTCGGTCGTTGTCGATTGTGTCCACTTTGACGTTGAAAACCATGTCGTCGGAATCGAAGTCGGTGTTAGATGAGAAGAGATCAACTTGGAGAAGAACCAGATTTGATAAGGATTTGAGGAGTGGGGTGAATCTGGACTCATGGAGGAAGAAGGATTCAGGATTCGATCGAATAAAGGAGATCGAAAGCCAATATGAAAGTCGCTTTTGTGGGATTGAGCCGCCGATATGAAAGTCGATTTTGTGTGATTGTGTGTTTGACTATATCAACAGATTAGATTGAATATTTTCACTCAAGTTATTTAAATTTTAAATACACCCATTAATTTGTACAACATGTTTATATTAATGGTACAACACATTTACAGCAGAAAGTGGCTGTGTTTAAAGGCTATATGAGTTAAATAACAAAAATCTTAAAAAATACTGTATCTTTTATTTTTGTGTGTGATATACGTATTCCCCTTTTCTTCACGTTTCCTATTCCTTTTCAAAAACTAGTTTACATTCCTCTGTTAACCAAGATATTATTATTAAAAATTTAAAAGGTTAATTAGTTATTGTTTTTGTTATTTATATATATATATATATATATATATATATATATATATATATATATATATATATATATATATATATATGGTGGCGTTCCCAATAATAGCGTATTGCGTTCCCAATAAAAGCGTACCGCGTTCCTAACGGGCGTACCAATTAATCCTACCCCGTACGTACCCAAAAATTTAAAAGTCACGTTCTCCGTCCCCGTTCCCGTCCCGCGTCCCGAAACGTCCCACATTCCTGGTAACTATGGGCTTGATCATTGTGGGCCGAATTTTGGGCTCGCACGTGTAAAGGGTCAGCTCTGATACCATGATACAAGATATAATCTGAGCATTGATGAACAAGGAGAAGAAATTGGGAGAGAAAATACTCTATTCTGTAAAAATGTATATTCAGAAATGAAACAGTAAAAAAAGAGTATTTACATCCGTTTTCTTTCTTTCTATTTAACCTCTATTCTAACAACTTTCAGTTACAACTAACTGACTCAAGTGGCTAACTAACTAACTAACATATTTACAACTAACTCACTGTACATTAAATAATTACCCTTGACCCCTTTTACATTAAATAATTAGCATCGTCACCACTTGAATCAGAATCCCCAGCCATTTGAGATTATCAAATCAGAGAATCGCACCTCAATTTGAGGTACAGACGAAGAATTAGGGCAAAAAATTGGGATAAAATTGAGAAATGAATCAAATCGAACAGAGAATCGAGGAAATCGATTGGACAAAGGCTAGAGAGAAAGAAGATTTTGCGGAAGAATTTGAACATCTTTCAGTTAGTTGTAAAAGGGGTCAAGGGTAATTATTTAATGTACAGGGAGTTAGTTGTAAATATGTTAGTTAGTTAGTTAGTTAGCCACTTGAGTCAGTTAGTTGTAACTGAAAGTTGTTAGAATAGAGGTTAAATAGAAAGAAAGAAAACGGATGTAAATACTCTTTTTTTACTGTTTCATTTCTGAATATACATTTTTACAGAAGAGAGTATTTTCTCTCCCAATTTCTTCTCCTTGTTCATCAATGCTCAGATTATATCTTGTATCACTTGGAGAGAAAATAGTGATTCTTTTACCCACTAATATCTTAGAAACATTTCACTCCCCTGGTAGCACAAGACAGAATTCTCTGTCATCTGCAGACCAGACAGAATATTTTAAGTATACATCTATACCCGTTTGCATTAATGTCCAAGTCTAGCAAGCTTTGTACTCCCTCCGTTTCATGTCACTTGAGACTTATTTCCTTTTTCGTCCGTTCCACGTGACTTGAGACTGCCCAAAATGGTAACGAATCTTTACTATTCCCACTCATTCTCTCTCCTACTTTACTTTTACACTCACAACACCAATCAACTTACTATTCCTCCCACTCATTCTCTCTCCTATTTAATTTTTCATACTCACAAACACCTCCTCCCACTATTTCTCTCTTACTTTTCCTTAATTTGTGTGCCAAAATTTTTGGTCTCAAGTCACATGAAACGGAGGGAGTATATTATTATTGATATTTGGCTTTATGTGAAGTTTCTTAATCTCATTTGCTTTCCTCTTTAGAGTAGAAATATATGCATGTCAACTAGTTATTTTGAATGCGTTTTTCTTGCAAGTGCTACTATCTTCCTAGGAGAGTAGGAATCAAAGGGAACTGAAAAACTTGGACCTTATAGATTCGGACATCTCTGTTAGGCATTGCAAGAGTTACAGAAGGAAACAGGCACTATTCAGCATGGTCAATTGGCGGGTTTATATCCACGGATACCAGTTTCTTGATGACTTGGATTCATTCATTCTATAATTCTGCCTGACGTGCTGTTATTATCCTTATATTTTCTTATCTACTTTTTTTCAGGTTGAACATGTAATCAGGGAAGAGAAGATGGTGGCAGCATATGAACTTATTGAGATATATTGTGAACTTATTGCAGCACGATTGCCTATCATAGAATCACAGAAGTAAGTACATATAATTCTAAACGATTTCAATTTGAGATTGACTTTCTCATAGGTGAATAGCTTCAATACATGAGAGAGTGTATAGAAATGCAATTTGAAGATATATTTCACGTAAATACAGATAAAATAAAATGTTTCTATTCTCAAGCAATGTCATATATGCACCCTAGCATAATTAGAGACTATTCAAAAGTTAATTAATGAAGTGACTATTGAAGGATTAACCAACAGTTAGAAACAGGTTTTGGATATTTTGTATATCTTTTTCGTTACCCTTAACTGAGACATGCTTGATATTTGTGCAGGAGTTGTCCCATTGACATGAAGGAAGCAGTCACAAGTGTGATATTCGCGTCCCCAAGATGTTCAGACATAACAGAACTTCAAGATGTCCGTAAACATTTTACAACAAAATATGGAAAAGAGTTTGTTTCTGCAGCTATTGAGCTGCGGCCAGATTGTGGTGTAGGACGCATGGTAAGTCTGTGATGCTTGCCTTGTTCTCATTTGATTATTCTTTAGTCAGAAATTTTAACTTGTGTAGTTCGACTGTGTAGTATTTATTAATATTATTTCAATTCTTGTTTCCAGTTGATTGAGAAATTATCTGTAGTAGCACCAGATGTTCAGACAAAAATTAAGGTACTGAGTGCAGTAGCAGAGGAATACAACATCAAGTGGGATCCAAAAGCTTTTGAAGAAAAAGAATCAAAGCCTCCTGATGACTTACTGGTAAGGCTTAATTTCTCTCTCAAGTGATAATGTGTCACGCGATCTGCCATCATTGTAGAATGGTGCTCAAATTGAAAAGCCTCGATGACTTGATCTTAGATTATTTTTTTATAAAGGAAACTCTTAATTCACATTCTCTTATTTTTGAGCAGAATGGACCAAACACCTTTGAAAAGGCCAGTGTGATGCATGCTGATCCTCCAAAGTACCAAGCTGCTCCTAATGTCCAGGTTCCATATAGCCATGAACAAGGAAACAATGAGCCTGTTAACTATTCTCAGCAGAACTCGAGATCCTCTCTTGGTACTAGCAATTATGCTTCTACAGATACTGGTGGTATTCAATCATCATCTTCTGCTCCTCATGCTGATGCAAGAGCTTCAGGTATAGAAATCAGTCATCATATAATTCAAGTTACCCTCTCTGTATGGATCACCCAGAAGATCTTTTTTTTTTTTTTTTTTTTTTTTTTTTTTTTTGAGTTTGATATTCATTTGAAACCTTTGATAATGTGACGGAGGGATCACAACTGCTTTATGATCTTGTATGTTTAATCACGTTTCATGTGTTGTTACTAATATAAATACTGATTGCTTGCAGGAAGGGGTTCTGAGAGGATGGAAGCAAGGAATGATGATTCGTATGATAGGCAGAATTGGAATATGGAATTCAAGGATGCTACTGCTGCGGCCCAGGCAGCTGCAGAGTCTGCAGAACGAGCTAGTATGGCGGCTAGAGCTGCTGCTGAACTTTCTAGGCAAGGAAAGTCTGGGCAGTATTCAACTAATTCACGGAAATCAAATTATAGAGAGGAAGAGCCTCAAAGATATGGAGCCTCAGATTTACCGGCTGAGCGATATTCAAGAGGTTCGTATAATAAGTCCAATGACAAAAAGCCCGAGGTACAGGATCAGCAAATAGGTAGAAGTGAAAATGAAGAGAAAGCTGCTGAAAGGTTTAATGAAGATGGTTATGGAAGAAGATCTAGTCGAGTAGCCTCCTTGAAATCTAGGAACAACTCCATTCAAGATGACACATTAGTTCAGGCAGAACAAAAGACGTACGGATATTCTCAAGAATCTTCATTTCAAGAAAAACTTGGTAAAGCTGAGAAAAATACAACATCCTCTCCTGAAAAGGGTATGTGGGAACAGACTGGAAGAGCATCCAGTGTTGGGTTGGATAACCTTCGGCATGATAGTTTCAAATCAGATAATTATGGTCATTACCAAGAAGAGATGAATAGAAATCAATCAAGCAGCAGTTCCTCACGTGCTCATTCAAAGAATCCGAGTAATGATTATAATGTACCTGGATCTGACCGTCCGAAGATTGGGAATGATAGTGCTGAGGATCGGACTGTTGGTGTTGACCATGGAAACATTTATAAAGAAACCAAGAAGATGAGCATGCATGACGATGTTTCTGATGACATGGCTTCTGATGAATCCGAAAGTGAGGAAGACGGCCCCAGGTTCGATGATGGATCTCAGTTTGATGAGGTGGACGCTGAATCATTTTTCCCATCCCCAGTTAGGGAATCGCCAATTCATTCATCAGAGCATACAGGCACATGGAGCCCCAAAAGGACTATGGACGAACCAGTGTCAAAATCTGGTCTTGCAGCACAGAATTTTTCAGGAAGACAATTCTCTGAGCAATCTGAACATTCAGTAAAATCTGGAAATTCTGCAGGATCAGATAACCTAGTTGCTGCTGCATTTGATCCTTCTGATGGCCCAGTATTTGATGATGAAGATGAACCAGATCATAAAAAGATGAATGAGCAAAGATTAGACTTGGAGTCCCTAAAAGTAGAAAAATCTCGAATTGAGCTGACAGATTTGCTGGAAGAGTCCCCATCTCCTCACAGTCCTATGAAGGAAGAGAAAGAAGAGCAGTCTCCGCAATCTTCAAACTTCTATCTCAGAGACGAGTTCCAGGATGATGCTCATGCACCACAATCACCTGGCTCAGAAAGTGGTCAGGGATTGAATTTAGGAGCACTGCCAGGTGGCTTTCGGAACAAGGGTTATAGGCATCCACCCTATACTAGGAATCCATCAGGTACTACCTCGTCTGTGTCCGATAAGTCACCCGAGCGTTCTCCAAATGTGGAGCCCACGCCAACCCCCGTCATGAAGGGTTCTATTAGCTCGACAGTGAGCAGTCCAAATGTGGACCCCATGCGAACCTCCATCAGGAAGAGTTCAATAAGCCCGACGGCAAGCAGAGCAAAACATTCAGAATCGAGGGTCTCTCAAACGGTATCTGCTTCAGATTCTAACAATTCAAGCCTCAAGTCCACACAAGAGGAAACAAGGAAATCTCGTTTTGAACCCCCTCCTCGATTCTTTGATCAGGATGGCGATGATTCTGAGGATGACAGACCAAAAGGAAATTCCAGCAGCAGGGTTAACAATATGGGAACAAGGTTATCTCGAAGAACAAAAGCTGCTCCATCAACTTCAGCAACAAGTAGTTTCCCAAAGAACCGAGTTGAGCCTGACACCAATCCACTAAACTCTGCCTCTGTCACTGTCACTGGAAGTAAACCCAGTAGGCATTCATACTCGGATGAAACTCCACCAGAGTCTCGCTCTCATGCAAGCAGTTTTAAACCAGAAACCTCAAAAAAGACAATTCCTGATCCCAAGATCTCGAGGCGTGAGGAAAGTTATAAGCCGCATACAGCTGAACAACCATCCAGTGGGAAATCCTATGCTGACATTCAAACTGATTCAGCAAATTTGAGAACGAACCGAATCCAGCCTGACACCAAGCCAGTAAACTCTGCCTCTTTCACTGGCAGAAAACCCAGTAGGCATTCCTACTCGGATGAATCTCCACCTGAGCCTCGCTCTCATGCAAGCAGTTATAAAGAAGAAACCCCAAAGCCAATTCCTGATCCCAAGATCTCGAGGCGTGGAGAAAGTATTAAGCCACAGACATCAGAACAACCATCCGGTGGGAAATCCTATGCAGGCACTCGAACTCATACATCAAGTTCAAGACAGGAAGCAGCTACAAGGGAAAAGGCAGAGTCTAAGAGCTCAAAGCGAGAGGAAAGTTTGAAGTCAGAGGCAACAGAACAACCATCCAGCCCTCAGAGAGCAAGTCATGTACATCCAAAACTTCCTGATTACGATGATATAGCTGCTCGTTTACAAGCTTTGCGTATGAATCGGTAATCAGTGAATTTTAGATAGCTGTTCGATAAGATTGTGGATTTGTGAGTGAAACTACTTGTCAGTGTGGAGTTTTTGGAATTCAAGTTCATTCAATATTATACTCTTTGCTTATAGAAATAGTAGTATATATTTTTGAAAATAGATAGTACTTGATACGGAGTTGTGTGTGACCGAGATATTCATTTGTTTGTACTAGTACTCTTGCTCATACTTTTGTAATTCTCCAAGTGAATTTGTTCCTACATTGTTTATAATGGACAAGTATAATCCATAGTTGGAAATTCTGTTTAATTGTAAAATATATAACAATTTTATTGATGAGGAAGTCTTATGTGAGACGAGTGTCGTTGAGAGAAGTCTCGCAATGGGCTTGCCCCGCCCCGCCATGCCCATCCCGCCCATAGGGGCCAAACCATTTACTCTCTTAACGACACCCGTTTCACACAAGTTTTTGTCTTTATTGATTAGGGACATCATGTCAATAGTGTTAACGTAACCTATTGACCATTCCAACTCTCACCTTTTTTTTTTTTTTTTTTTTTTTTTGTTTGTTTGGGGGATATGACAAAGGGCAGAAAGAGACAAATGTATGGAGCTGAAAACGAGAAAAAAAAAAAAAGTGAAATCCAGGTAGGAGTAGCAGTATACATATTCCCTTTGAACTCTTCGAGAAAATATGGATTTCGAATTTCAACCATTGTTGCTTGGAAAGAGCTCTAACTAACAATCAACTTCTTCAGGTACTCTCTCTCTCTCTCTCTCTCTCTCTCATTGCTCATTTCTTCAGGATCAAATGTGCAGGCACTAGAAAGTGGAAGATTTTATTTTTGTTTTTGAGCAACTTCATTTGACTTTAATTAGACTTGTGAGTAACAAAGAACAAAAAAATTGGAGAATTGTTTGTATAAATTGAGTTTGTTAGGAATGAGAATGAAATTTCGGTAGGAAATGGTTACGGGTGCATCATACGTCCCTAATTTTACAGATATTCTGATGTTTTCAATGTTTACTCCCTTTGATCAACCTCTTAGGAACCAGTTTCAAATTTTACTCGCTCCGTCCCAAAATGAATTACCAAAATTTTGTCAACATTTACTCCTGTATATGTTTGTTTTAGTGTGTGTGTGCACACACGACATATGCTAATCGTTTACTGTTGCTGTAGAAGATAGAAAGATTGTGAGGCTGAAGCTGAAATGGAATATAAGGGTTTATTGAAGAGTACAGAGTTGTATCAGGTACACACTCACAGACACTCGTTTTTTGTTTATGAAGTCGCTTGTTGTTGTTTTGATATTTTTAGTCTTCGCCTTGTATATCAATGCAGTATCTAGAGACCAGTGTGTACCCTCGCGAACCTGAGCCCCTCAAGGAGTTGAGGGCTGCTACTGCCAGCAACCCAGGGTAAAAACTTGTTCTTTCTTTCCTTGTTTTTTTTTTTTTATTATTATTAAAAAAGATGATCTCTGTTAATATGTACTACCTCCGTCATCCAAAAAAAAATTAATGTTGCTCCTCACCAAGAATTTTTTTTGCTAGTCTCTGTTAATATGTACTACCCCTGAAATTGTAGCGTTTTCAGCCTTTTTCTTAAGGTCCAAAATGAAGGTTTTTGAAAATGCTCTGTTTTGGAGCTTTTTTTAATATGCCACACATTGTGAGGGTAAAAAATCTCTGGTTTCTCAAAGATAATGCAACACCAAACAAGCTCTTAAACTAAATAGGAGAATGTGAAATGTTGTCTTTATTTTTTTCTTTTAATTTTTAATTTCATTTCATTACCTTTGAGCATAGTAACTGGGATTATATCTAGAAAGATGACAAGGTTGTTGATATCCAGTGCTATAATGGCTACATCACCAGATGCTGGTCAGATGATCGCGATGCTCTTGAGTCTAGTCAGCGCTAAAAAGACGATCGAGGTTGGAGTTTTCACTGGTTACTCGTTACTCCTCACTGCTCTTACAATTCCTGATGATGGCAAGGTTTGTTCTCTTATCTGTCACTCACTGACGTTCCATTCTTTTTATTCTGACGTACGATAGTTAATGTCGTAATTGTGTAATAATTCTTCACGTACTTAAACAGATTATAGCCATTGACATGAATCGTGAGTCATATGAGATAGGGCTGCCCATCATAAAGAAGGCTGGGGTGGAACACAAGATTGACTACATTGAGTCTGCAGCTCTACCAGTTCTTGATAATCTCTTAGAAAATGTGAGTTTTTTTTTTTTTTTTTTGCCTTCCAAGATAAGTCGGACACCTGATGGATCTGGGGCATGTGCAGTCGAACTGAATAGAAATCCGACGTTTATAATAGTAGTGTATGAGTTACATTTTAGAATAATCTTATAGTGCATGTGCTACATTTTATCGACGTGAGTTACATCTTTAGTAACATGAGTTAAATTTTATAGTAAAATGAGTTACAATTAATATGTTATAATGAATGAGTTGCAAGTTATTTTATTTTTTTGGTACAAAGGAAAGTAAAGAAACTGTTTGGACTTATGAACAGTCACTGCACTGGCCCCAAATTTTGCACCTGGTCTATTATTATTGGACTGTGTAGTGCACGGTTGTTGCTTGTTAAATGAGATTTTGTTCGTTCTATTCTTTTCTTCATCCTCCAAATCTTTCTAGTTTTGATTATCTTGCTTTTTGGGATTGTTGCAGAGTGAAAATGAAGGAAGCTTTGACTTTGCATTTGTGGACGCGGACAAGGTCAACTACAAGAATTATCATGAAAGAATGATGAAATTGTTGAAGGTCGGGGGGATAGTCGTGTACGACAACACTCTATGGATTGGAACAGTAGTAATGGCAGAGGAATCAGTTCCAGAAGGCTTGAGAGCTGGAATGCATGCAACTATCGAGCTAAACAAAAGCACTGGCATCTGATCCCCGCATTCAGATTTGTCATGCTCCTTTAGGCGATGGCATTACCATCTGTAAACGTCTCTACTGACAATCCCATCAATTATCAGAGTGTGTATTGTTGTTAAATTTATAGATGTTTTTGAAGAAACAGAAATAAGCAGAATCACAATCTGCAGATTTGGGTATTTTCTGATTTAATCAATTATGAAGATGAAAGCAAGTACTGTACCTTAACAGATTTGGCAGAACCTCGTATTTCCCCCCCATGATATAGCTGCTCGCTTACAAGCTTTGCATATGAATCGGTATCTTTATCTGCAGATTTGTTCCGGAGGGGTTTAAAGATGAAGCGCGTGCAATTATCGAGCTAAACAAGTCACTGGCTGCTGATCCTCGCATGCAGATTTCTCATGCTTCTTTGGATGACGGTATCTCTATCTGCAGACGTCTCTAATGAAAAAACATCTTTTTTGAAAAAAAAAAACTGTCCTTAAATGTTCTTGGGAAAACTCCGTTTTGGTCCATTGTACTTTAGGGCGTGTTTCACTTTTACCATCGAACTTTCTTTTTTTTCATTTTTACCATCGTACTACAAACAATGGTGTCATTTCATACCAAATTTTGGTGTAAAATGACACCATTGTTTGTAGTACGATAGTAAAAATGAAACGAATTTGGGTATAAAATATCGAAATTTGGCATAAAATGACACCATTGTTTGTAGTACGGTGGTAAAAATGAAAAAAAAATTGATGGTAAAAGTGAAACACGACCCAAAGTACGATGGACAAAATCGGAGTTCTCCCAAAAAACGGAGTTCTCCCAATGTTCTTTTACCAATTTTTATTCAGTGGTCTCTTTATACTTGCAAAACTAAATACTATTTGAAAAGATGATTAAAAAAAATGTATGCATGCCACTAAATTGGAAAAAAAAAAAAAAAAGGAAAAAAAAAATCAATAAAATGCATGTGAAAGGGATAACCCGAACTCAAATCCGGACCCTTGTCCGTGCTCGTCTGCTCGGTCCACTCCAAACAACTGTCAGGAATAACGCAAGAGTCAGCTCGTTTTCTCAGCTCGCCCAACGTCTAGCCCAGCTCGGTTTCTTCGTACACAACGCCTTCTAGCCCTAATATGGATAAGGATGACTTGGATGACCTCATACAAGGACAATACAAGGACAAAGCTGACTCACCTAGCTTCTCTCTCTCTTTTCTCTTTCCGGTGAACGGACTAACTTATTCTCGCGCCGGAGGGTCTTCGCCGGTGCAACCCCGGCTAAGCTCACGTGCGCTCATTTTACAGGTCTAAGCAAGTGTTCTAGTTATCCTACCGTGAATCCGGCCTTGACGGCATTTTTATGCACAATCAGTATGCATGCCACTAAATTGTACAAAAAGCAAAAAAAAAAAAAAAATCAGAATGCTCCTTAAAATTAAATTTAGAAATCATTTAGAGTTGGACGGATAATATGATTTGGGTACAGAAGTAAAGACTGCAAGGGGAAAAAAATGCTCTAACCAAAGAAGCACGGATAGGATCTCCGTAAAATATTTTCCAAGCAAAGAACCATAGAGTGGCTAGGAATGACCAGGTCGTTTATAAAAATCAATACTAAAGATAATCCAAAATGGTAGTAGTTTCTAACAAATCCCCAAACCATCTGTGTAACTCAATGAGAGTAGTTCTAGGTTACCTAATGTCAAAAAAAAAAAATATATATATATTATGGTTTTGTCTGGAGATAATTCATTTCCTTTGCAGCGAATGTCTCTGCTACCAATAAGGGGAAGGCAATAGTTGCATCACAGTGAACCTGATTTGAACCAATAACACAAAATAAAACTTATTTAGAATGAATTAGACAACCTAAATACTCAAATCTGCAGAGAAAGATGCAGACAGTGTTGGGTTTAAACAAAAAAAAAAATGAAGATGAAAGCAAGTAAAGTATACCTTAACAGATTTGGCAGAAGCTCGTATTTTCCCCCAGGATACAGCTTCATCGGGACTAGCCCCAGAGTCACTCCCGTCAAACTCCTGTGCTGTATTGATGTAGACAGCATAATCTGCCCCATTACGCATCATATTTACATTGGCAATTTGATGCTTGGGCATACCCCCTCCAAGAATCACCATCCCTGTCTTCCTTGGATTTGCATGCACGGCCTCATCATTAAGAGCACAGGTATCTGCTTTTCAGGGTTTCCAACACTTAATATACATTCTTTGCTGTTACAAGTAGCCAGGACAACAAAATAAAGGCGGAAAAAGAAAGAAAATGTAATATGTTACCTTGTAGAGTTTCAACTGCTAGACAAGGGTCGTTGTGTTTACAATGGAAATATGACATATCCCCAAGGGATCCATCTGCTAATCCAAGGCTGAACACGGGAATATTGTTCTAAAACAAAGTCCACAAGATTATGATCTTAAATCAGTAAGTAATACACAAAGAAATCGGCATGTGAAGCTCTAACATTGATACATCATACTGTTTTCTGACAGATAATATAAAAAGACGAAGACTCCCTCATTCCCGCAAAGTGAGCAGCACATTCTATTTTCGTTTGTCCCAAAGATAAAAAGTCACAATTTTATAATTGAAGCCACAAATCTTCAATATTTTCAAGTTTCTTGTCTCTTTTCCAAGAAACAACCATAAAATCTAACGCGACATACAAAACATGTATCACTTTGGTGCAATTTAAAAGTAGTATAAACTAGAAAAAAATACAATATTATAAAGTTTGACTAGTCAAAAGCGGCCCCTTTCTTCTTTACTTTTCCTTTCTTTCTTTTTGAAATTTGATGGAGTACTATTTAACTCTTGCAGACTTGCTATAACTACTCCAAAATACACTGAAATAAATCGAGATGTGATTACCTTATACGCCCAATACAGATACGAGCTCTTATTATTTATCTCCTTCCCCAAGCGTGCAATTACTTTGGATGGCGTCCATGATACGTTCTGTTTTACAAAACAGAAATATAATGGCATAAACACCTGACCATGATATTCAAAGAAAATATGGAAGTCACAACAAAAGTTAGAACTGATTAAGAAGATAAGAGCATAACAAGGGGAAGAAACAATACTAGGAGAAAGAAACAATGTGTATTCCCTCGACACACAAGATACCCACACTGGTTTGAAAATTGAAAACAAGATACAGCGGATCACATTATTGATAATAAAGGTTTCAAAAGAGAAGGGATCGGCCAATCACTTCTTTCGAAAGGAATCCCTGCAGTCTTTTGCTTCAAAAAGCTCCCATCAGGATAATCATCCACAACTTCTGTCAAAAATCTTGCGAATACTCAAAACATAAATACTCCCTCCGTCCCAAAATGATCTTCACACTTTTTTCGACGTTACAAAGAAGGAACTTTGAGCAATGATTTTAGGTTGATTTAATTATCCTAATGAAAATCTAAAACTTGTTAATAATAGTATTGTAAATGATCTGTCAATAATAAGTTTTAGATTTTCATTAGTACAATTGAGTCAACCTAAAATTATTGCTCAAAGATCCTTCGTAGTAACTGCGAAAAGAGTAGGAAGATCCGATCCTCAAATTTTGAACCGACAATTGCTAAATTTTGAAGCTAATAAGTTCAGAAATCTTGAAATTATGCGGAGCCTTAAGCTCATAAAAGTTCAAGCTTTAAGTGATGTACAGAATACCTTCTCACGCTGCTCTTCCAACATCTGGTCAAAAATTGGGTTGATCCAATCCTCAAATTTGCGGTAATTATCACTAGGGATCAACAAGTTCCCAATCCGGTTAAGGCCTTTTTCACGCAAAGCAGCACCAGGTAGAGAAAAATCACCTCTGTATGTGGGTGCAAGGCATTTTATGAGATCTTCCTCTATTCCACCAGCTGTTGTAACGACTACATCAACCTAAATAAGATAAGAACAATACCAAATCTTAACATCCTAATAATGAGGATGTTCCAACACTTGTTGAATAAACAAAAATGAAAATCTAAAATAGAGGCCAGAACACAACTCCACATCATTAACTTATAAAAGACTCACCATGTGATGCTCAACTAGATAGCGAATTGTTTCCCGAACACCAGATGAAATAAGATTTGAAGTGAAACCTAGAAACACTTTGCACCTCACGGATTCCCGGAATGCAGGATCTCTCTCCTCTTCACCACAATCTTCAGTTATTTGCTCGTGGGAAAGCCTCCAATCTAGCTTCATGCCATAAATTAAACCAAAAAATACAAGCTTTTTAAGATTCATACAAATAATTCACACACACACACTGAAAGGCATATATACAAAATGTAACATTATCCCATATGAATGAATACAAATTGAAATTAAAAGTGCGTGTGTGCTTAGGAGGAGGAACTAACCATTTGATTAACGACGTTAATGGCGTCGCCAAGATGAGAAGCTTGGAAGCCGGTGAAGAACATGGAGGCGAGCATTTGAGAATAATTCACTCCTTGATTGAAATCGTAACCCTCAATCTCATAAATCAATTCTTCAAGGCTTTCCGACTGCTTGAATACTGCATCCCTAGCCTCCATTAATTGTTCCTTTTCCTTAGCTTCCCCCACTTTCCGCCGCTTCCTAGCCTCCATTACTTGTTCCCTTTCCTTAGCTTCCCCCATTTTCCGCCGCTTCTGCATTGCCCATTCTCTATAATAATTGATCATCACAATTACTACAATCGTGATGATCAACTGAATGGTGAAGACATGAAGGAAGGAAGGGAAATATGTCCGTGCTGCAGTGTTCCAATTGAACAGAGAATCCATGTTTTTTGCCGTTATCCGCTGCCTAGGAGAGTAGCTGTAATATTCAAAGTATATGAGTGGCGGTGCACAATTTACACTACAAAAAGCTTCAAATCCAGATTGTTCATAACGCGATTATATTACAATACGTAGGTTCAAATTACAATTGTCTCATACGCGATGACGATACACGATACAAAGTTGATTGAAGAAAAACCATTTAATCAACGTATCAAATAATCAATAACATAACACCCATCCTACACAAGAATTCAAAAGAAAAATCATTTAATCAACATTAAAAAATAGGGTGTTGTTATACACACCCGTAAAACTTATGAATACACCCGTAACAGTGCATTACAATGTTGTACCATCTAAAATTTCAAGCATTATTCTACGGGTGTAAATTTCAAGCATTCTAGGGTGTTGTTATACAACATTAATACAATTGTGTTGTAATTGTATATTGTTGTACCATCTGAAAGTAATACACTTGACAAAGCCATTTTTTGAAAACCCAATGAGTATTCATAAATAGGCGTTATTGATGCACGACAAAGAGATTTCTTGACTAATTCGAATATCGTTACCATCTTGAGCAAAAGTGGCCGATTTCTATACTTTTCCCAACTTCAATACAAGGGAAATTTCAAATTGAAGCCCTAATTTTTTGTTAAAAATCATGGCTTGGGTGAGATTGAGAGAGTTAACAAGTGAAAAACAGAGTCTTTACCAGTCAGTTACTCGGAACAGGGGTGCAATCGCCAAGCGGGAGAGTAAAGTCGGCTTCACTAATTAAAAAAAAAAAAAAAAAAAAAAAAAAAAGAATACAGTACTTATAAGTTAAATCGGTTTTCTAAAACTTAATTATGTCAGCGAATGTTATTATGGAAGTTTTATTTCGAAAATCTCAACATATTACTAAAAGTTGCTATAATTATATTGATTTTGTGCCATATTTAAATCTTATTTGCCCTAAAGGCACACGTTAGAAAAATCATACTCTCTCTATCTCAAAATAGATGTCGTTTTTTAGGATTTGCACAATTCTTAAGAAAAATACTCCCTCCGTCCCATTTCAAATTGCAAAACTTGCCAAAAAGGGTGTCCCAACTAAAATTGCAAAATTCAAAAATGGCAAGTTTTAACCCACTTGCACACTCACATCCATTAACCCACTAATTATTTTCTACCCCACCTTCTCTCTCCCACTCAACTATCAACACTCACAACACATCACATTTTTCACTTTTTCCCTTAATCCCCGTGCCAACCTAGTATTTGCAATTTGAAATGGGACGAAGGGAGTAAAATTAATGTATGTAAAAAAGTCTTATATACCCCTAAAGTAATCCAAAAACCTATACAATTAAAAGCATGTGCAAGAGATAGTTTATTGTCATTAATAAGGGTATACTCCCTCCGTTCCAATTTAAACTTCAAAATGTTTTTGAGTTCAAGAATTAAGAAAAATGTGATGTGTTATGAATATAGATGGTTTGATAGGAGAGAGAAAGTGAGGTAGGGAATAGTTAGTGGGTAATTGTTGTGAGTATGACATGTAGGTCCCACAAATAAAGAAGTATAAAAATTTTCCTTTTTTGGGTTGTGAAGTTTAAAATGAGACACTCAAAATGGAAATTTTTGGAGTTTAAAATGAGACGGAATGGTATACAATAAAAAAAAAACGTTAAAAATAGTAAAGTAATTTTAGACAAAAATCATCTCCTAAAACGAAATCTATTTTATTTTGAGACGGTAGGACTAGGAGAGGATGGTACCTTTCAACATTAAACCAACCAAACATAAGGGTGTTGTCGGAAAATATTCAGGATGTTGCATATTTACCGCATGAGGAGAGGAGGGTCATTCCTTTCATTTCATGGACCAACTTCCGCCACCGGTCGTCGTCGAAATACTGAGTCGACTCAACGACTCAGCCGAACTCGCTCGGTGCCGGCTCGTCTCCAAAACCCTAGACCTTCTTTCTCGCCAGGTCCAATCCATTCACCTTCAATGCTCCTTGGAACGTTACCTGAGATCCCGGTGCTTGAATCCTGCTCCGTTTCCCCCAATCACGCCTTTCAAGACCGTCTTCCTTAACCTGATATACGATCTGGCCGTCGTCGAGTCCGTCTCCATCGGAACCGACAAGCTTCTCCGAGACGTGTCTTACGACTACGTAGAGGATGAATCCGATGATCTGTTCCTCACCGACGGCGATTTCGTCAAGCGGTGGTTGCCTTGGGTTTCTGGACGGTTGAAATCTCTCTCGATTTCGGATTTTTGGGTTCAGTCTTGTTGGCGAAAATCCAACCTTTTCCAGCTCGTTTCTTCACACTGTGAGTTCTCCCTCCAAATTTGTTGCTTTGCTATGAATTTAGAAATGGTGTTGCATGTTACTTACATAGTGATCGTTCCGTACATGCTATCTGCACGATCATAAAATTATCTTTGTTTAAAACAACTTCATTTGGATTATGTATTTGACAACAGTTTCATCACTTGTTGGAGAAGAAGAATGTTAATTTAAACTCCACCGCCTTCTGCTTGGGTATGTTACTAGTGGTAATGGGAAATGCAAAGTTGTGGCATATTGTTCTTGGGACTTCTAAACTACAAAACAACCTGGCTTGAGATTTTAGTAAACTCTATGGAGCCGTTGCCACTGGTTCAGTCGTTTTCTTGTCCACAAATGGTTCTTGTCACTTGTTTCTATTCAAAGCTTCACCGTTGATATATATTCTGCAACTATGGATAACGTTTATCTTTTACCAACATTTGCTAGTTCTAATGTTGTTAGAAATCAAGAAGATAATTTCAGGTTTCTGCCAATTAATTGGAGCTTCTGATAATTGCTTGTAAATTTCAAACAATTGGACACATACTCTTTGAGTTTTCAGAAATGGGTTCGTTTCAGAGGTGGTTTGATGATCTTTTCCCTTACAAGAAAAACTAGGATTTTTAGTTCTGTCCCTTGTTTTTGAAGATTCCAGATTTTCTGCCTCGAGCTCTTAATATTTTTTGATGTTCTGATAAACTGCTTGAGATTTTTTGTTGATTATGCGAAAAAAGGTCAGAAAGTTTTGTCATCTGATATGCATGTAAATATTTGGGGATTTTTCTCGTTTTGAAATTTGATTACATGAAGTTCTATTCTTATTTACTTTGACCAGTGTGCTGTCGTTGCAACCTTTATACATTACAGCATGGAGTTTTAGCTCAACATGCTTAATTTTATTCCTAACCTGGTGCTTTTTATTCGCGCAGGTCATAGTCTTCTCAAACTAGAAGTGAAGAATGCATGGTTATCAGTTGATGGTTTGAATCAAATGCCTAATCTCACAAGTTTGACGCTTGAATTTATAAGACTGGATGATGAGGACCTAAAAATGGTGTGTAGTTGCTTCCCGTCTCTTCAAGTTCTTAATTTGATAGGAGTTGGAGGACTTGTAGAGCCAAAAATTCATTTATTGAACCTGAAATCCTGTCGTTGGACAGTGTCTAATGCTCCGTGGGCCTTGGCTATAACTGCACCCAACCTGGTTACACTTAAACTGGAATGTGTAAAGCCTTGGTCCCTTGTTATTGAAGCTCCCTTGTTGTCTCACTTTGATCTTTCAATTCAGATGGCAGTCAAATTTGAAGTCAAAGAATTCCTCTTTTTGAACACCCTTTACCTCGAATCTTCACAGCTCGGCGATGTACTTTACAATTTCCCATTTGGTATCACGATTAAATATCTAACAGTAGACTCCCAGAAATTGTCAAAGCCGGTTGAAAAATCTGAATATAACCTCGAAGAATTGTTAAATGTTTTTCCAAACGTGAAATCTCTTACTCTGCGATCCGGTGCTTGGTCAGAACTAGAGGCCCATGATTCTGCAAAAGATTTAGAAGTTAAGAGTGAAAAGAAGGGGTTGAAAGAATTGACTGCTTATTTAGTACTTGTTGACCCTGAGACGACCCTGTCTTTTCTTTGTTGTGTCTTGGAGAGTTGCTCATACTTGTCAGATGTGGCATTGCTTATCCACCGGGACGTTGTTTCAAACGTGTCGAGAAAGTTCATGTTTAGGTCAATGGCTCGTTTTCCAAGAGTGAGATGGAGATGGGGGATGTGGAAAGAAGGAATGGTAGATGCTTGGATTTCTGCTGGCATCTGATCTGGGGTGGAAATCAAAAGAGGAGAAACTTTATACAGTATGTGAAGCGGGACCTGAATGGTCTTACATGTTTCATGGTTCAACCTCAATGCCAAGAGCTATTGTTTTACCTGTTGTAATGCCATAACCAAATGTTGCGGTTTTTTTTGGCTATCTGTGTAGTAGTAGTAGTAGTAGTAGTCTTAAATGTACAGAAAACTGAATGATGTTCTGTGATGAAATAAAAGTTCCATCATTTGATAAAAACTTCCTTCTGATCTCGAAATTGTAGTTGAGCCTTGTTGTAGAGGGTTGACCTATCTCCCATGTCAGTTATTTATATCGAGTTGAGACTACATCGGCTATATTGAGAGCACAACTCCTGTCAGTGTCAGTGTATGTGTGTGTTGATTATATTAGCTGTTAGTGCAAACTGGAATCCGAAAAGAATGTATGATTGACCATCGAAGCCATAATCCATGGACATCAATGAGATGCTTATTGACCAAGTTCTAAATCCATGAATGTCAACGAAATCATCAAACATTTGAAAAATAAAAATCCTTAAACCCTTCTTGACCATTTCAAACCCTTTCTGTTTTCTGTTGCTTAAGCAAATTTGTGCTTTTCTTCACAAAGGAAGAACAGAAACAGCAAGCAAAAATTCGAAAAAAGGGGGCATTCCGAGAATCGAACTCGGGACCTCTCGCACCCAAAGCGAGAATCATACCACTAGACCAAATGCCCTTGATGTTCTGATCATCAATTTAGTTTATATCATTAATATTGTAGATCTAGTGCATTTTAACTGTCTCATGATACCGTACCACTAGTAAGAATTGGAGTATATGTTTATGTTTCAAAATAGGAAAATAATAAAGTTACAAAAGATGTATACAAAATAGTAAAACATACTCCCTCCGTCCCAGAAATATGATCCACTTTTGATTTTTGATGGTCAATATAAGTGAACTTTGACTAAATATAAATGTCAATTTAACCATCCTTCTTGTGAAATTCTAAAACTTGTTATTGATTAATCATCAAGTGATTTATCAATGACAAATATTAAAATTTCATAGGGATGATTAGATTGATAATAATATTTGGTCAAAGTTCACATGTGTTGACCGTCAAAAATTCAAAATGGACTATCTTTCTGGGACAGAAGGAGTATTTATTAAAAACATTTAAAAGTGAGATACGACCCCGTTAAAACATGGAGTAACATGCACAATTAAAATTTTTGTAACTCTTTATTTTAGTAAAGAAATTATGGAAATTTTACCATCGTTTTTTTTAGAATTCCTTATTAAAAAAGTGTTCTTTCTATGTATAAATGTTTATCAGCATTTCGTCCACCAATTGCTTTTTGTAGATTCGCAAAATTTTGAGATTTTCTTTTCTTTTCTTACGGCGATTCGGGCTTTTATCATTCATTCATATTCATGGTCTTGTTTATGTGGTGGAGGGAGATGTAATGGGTTTATTCTTTGCAACGTCATGGGTCTTGGAGATGGGTTTGAAAATGTTGAATTTCATGTGTACTATATACTGGTTCATGATGAAGTAAAGTCAGAATATCAAGTTTTAACTAAACTTAATTCAATCTTTACGTGCTGCAAGGTTGTGCCCAGTGAAAACTATTATTTTTCTTCGCGGTTGATTGGTTAAAATGCCAATTTGTTGGCAGATTAATTTCTAGGGCATCGTTTGTAATTGTGAGCCCCACTGTTTGGGTCGAACTTCCAACGTTTGTGGATAGTCGACTTCTAAACATTTGTTGTCGTTAATAAAAGGTTTTTTTTTTGGTTTCAAAAAAAAAAAAAAAAAGTGAGTTACATACTTTATTTTTTTTGACAACACAGCTATATACTCCCTCCGTCCCACCTTACTTGAGACTTATTTCCATTTTAGGTCGTCCCACCTCACTTGAGACTTATCTCCATTTTAGGTCGTCCCACTTCACTTGAGAGACTCCCCAAAATGATCATAATTTTATATTCAATCTACCCCACCCACTCATTCTCTCTCTTCATTTCCCACCATACAATTTATTCAATCAACCTACTTTTAACCCCACTCATTCTCTCTCCTCATTTTCTACCACACATTTTTTTTATTATTATTTTTCCTTAGTTATCGTGCCCACCTCTTAGGTCTCAAGTGAGGTGGGACGGAGGGAGTACATTAAAACATACTTATATAAGAGTTGTTTTACACACATAGTTGCACTTTGATATACACAAATCCCTAAAAGTTGATCTTCCTATTCAGTGGCGGATCTAGGATTTTTTGACAGCGGGTGCACATTTTACACTACAAAACTTCAAACCAGATTTTACACTACAAAGTGGACTAGTTAAATAAACTTGTAGTAGAAAATGAGAGAGAATAAAAGTACTCCCTCCGTCTCGGTTTAAAGTTCTTAATTTAATTCTGCACGCTTATTAAAAAATCAAGTGAAAAACAAAGAAAAATGAACCAACAAAAGTAGGGAGGTGGAGATATAATTGTCCTAAACACTATAAAGCAAATGAGTGAAAATGAAGTTAGGTAAGTATTGGTTTTGTGATAAATGAAATTTTTGAGTGCAAGATTTTCTAAAGCACTATTTATATTTTTTCATTTATGGAATAAAGCAATTAAAAACTTTAAACTGGGGCAGACAAAAAAAAAGTAAGAACCTTAAAACGAGGGAGTAGTAGAAAATGAGAGAGAATAATAAATATAGTAGTTATATTTGAAATTATTATAGGAAACCCAAAGTGACCTTGTTAAATTGTACTAGTAGAAAATGAGAGAGAAGGAAAAAAATTCTGGCTAGCGTTGAGAGTCGAACCTGGGTAGCCTGTAATATGAAGCTTTTTAAGACACTCCATTACCACCAGAACACATAGCTACTTATATATCTTATCAGGGTGTTATATATTTATCCATTGTGCGGGTGCACTTAATAAACAGGGTTTAAGAAAAAAATTTAATTTTAACTACAAATTTCAGTTGACCGGGTGCACGTGTAACCCCTGCTAGAACATAAGATCCGCCCATGTTCCTATTATATCATGCTACAGAAACGGGTTCAAGTACAAAGGAGGAGAAGCAAAACATTCATTTGTGTTTCCCGTTGATGCAACATTTTCCGCGAAAAGATTCGCCACACAATTACCTTCACGATAAGCAAAAGAGTACCAGACATGGGTGAAAAAGTTGATTAGGTTCCCATAGTAAAAAAGGATTAAATTTTGAGCACCTACCAGAGGTTCCTGTCTCATGCATATTACATTAAAAATCACTAAAGAGTCAGTCTCAACATGTAAAATAACAACATGTAAATCTCGAGCATGTTGCAATCCTGTTTGGGGAGCCTAAATTTCTGCTATTATATTTGTTGTACAACCTAAAGACCGACTGAACCCAGAAATACATGTGCCAGAATAATTGAGGATTATACATCATATCCCCGCTCCTCCCGGATTACCTTTTGCTGCACCATCTATATTCAGTTTTAATTTGATATATTGAGAATATTTACTTTAATGTTCTTGGGGATATTAACGTAAGGAGCTGGAAAAGCCTCTTGGTGATCAAGAAATAGTTGATGATACTTCATTCAGAAAAGTGCAACTGATATACTTCATTTTCGAAAATGAACTTGTTCCGAAGATGAAATGCCACAACGACCCCCTATGTTGATGATAATCTACATACAGAGATTTCTTTTAATAAATCTTACTATAGTTTTCTAAAGAAATAATAAATAAATCATATTAGCACGTGCATGTAACGTGACTGATCTGAGAGCAACGAATATGCCAAGACAGAGGCGATACTTTCTCATTCAGGCGCGAGTGAAAGTCGCTATAAATGCGTATTTTCACACACCATAGCATAGCCCCCAACTCACATTTCCCGCCTCTCACATTTCCCGCTCCAGTCGAAACCCTAATTTCGAAAGATGGGGACCAAGAATCAGTCCTCCGGCCAGATCTCTGACCCCAAGAAGCGAAGGCGAGTCGGATTCTTCAAAGTTGGTCAGTTCCCCTCCCTTCAATTGCATTGGACTGTCTTTGGAATCGCCACTTCAATTCAGCTTCTCTTTTGCTTTCAAATTCACTTTTATTTATGCTTGTTTTTTATCCGGTGCAGATGCTGGAGTCGAAGCCATTGACTGCATCAAAATTTATTTAGGTAACAATAATTTACTGGATGGCCTGTTATGTTGACTAATTGCTGGATTTTGTGCATTTTTTTAATCTCCGTGTCTGTGCTTCTATGAAAAATTGGATTTATACGTTTTATCCCTTGCATCATTGGGTATGTGAGTATGTCCAGTGTTCAAATTGGTCATTACATTGAGTTACTTATTTGTGTCCGAACGAAAGTACTATGATAACCAAATGAGGGCCCAATATGTAGCTTGTGTTCAGGACTAAAGATATGCTTAGTAGAGGTTACCGGTCACCGCTAAAAAGCAAAAGAAGTGTGTTGAGTTCTTAGGTTTGTGCAGAAATAGTTTGCTAAAACACTTGTTGCTTTGGTCTATACGCTATTGATTATTTTCATTGGTAATAGTAATTTAAATTAGGTTAAATCATTTCTTTGATGAAAAGAGGAGACAACTTAATTTAATGCCCAGGTCATGTTAACTGAGGCCGGACCAGAGTGACTGGTTTCATGCCTGTTGGAATGGATAGAAGGCATGAAACTATGTTCTGTGTCAAAAATTAGTGACCTTCGGGAGGCAACTTAATATAATACCCAGGTCATGTTAACTGAGGCTGGACCAGAGTGACTTGTTTCATACTTGTTGGAGTGGATAAAAGGCATGAAACTATGTTATATGTCAAAAATTGGTGGCCTTCGGTTCCTTGAAATGACCCAGGTGCTTATTGAAGTTATGTATATTAGTAAGTTAAAAAGTGTCTGTCCATTAGGTTTGCTACTTTAGTACTCCCTTCAGGCCAGAGAAATAGTCCCACCTTTTATACTTGCTTGTCTTCAAAAATTGACCCATTTCTAATTTTAACTTGCATTTTCAGTCAAGTTATTTTCTTATTTCAAAAACATGACAATTTATAGCAAATGTTTTAGCATAATTTTAATCAATGATGTTTTTTGCTTCTATAGATTTCCATGGTAGTGCAAATTATAGGAACTATGTAGATGCAAAAATACAATGTTAAAAAGTTTGACCTGATAGATGGGTTGATGAGAATGGAATGTTAGGTTTACTGCCTTCTATTCTCTCTCCTTTACTTTTGTTGTCTATGTTTTATTGTTAAACCATCTGTAATGGTTGGATAGACAATTTCTCAAACTCACTTGTGTTTATTATTTAGTTTCTAGCAAAGAGGAAGTGGACTCTTCGGAAAGTTTCTGCATTGAACCAGTTGACTTGAATCAATTCTTTGAAGAGGATGGGAAAATATATGGATACCAAGAGCTAAAGGTACCTCAAGTTGTCTATATATTGAATTTTAGTGTTGCTACTGTGTTGAACTTGTTCCTCTATGATACCGTTATAATATAATATTATTTATTATTGGAGTGTCCCATTGAAGGTTGTCGCACGTAAAGTAACCTTCTTTATTCTTTATGGGAGTATACTACAAAGCATTCCCTTTCATTTTCTTGGCCATTTTTCTAATTTTGTTCTTTTTATCATCTTCTTTTCTCACTCCTTTCCTCTTTAGCTATACATCGATTCCTTTGTTAGGGATCCATAACTAAACTTTTGTTGGATGCATATAGTTGCATGGCCTGCATGTATTTGCTTGCTTTACCTGTAGTCTATATCTAGCTTATTGAAGTTTCCATTGCTTTCATCGAGTGTGTTGCATCAAATGTTTAGGTGCGGATCACGCTTGTGCCATTACGCTTGTATGTTCAATGAACATTCAAGCCATTGAGAATTCTATCTGTTTGTTCTTGTGTGCTCTTGGTCATTTTTGTAAATGAAGCCTTTTTGTTCCCACTTGCATGACCAAGTCAAATTATTGGACCCCGTCACTGAAACAGAGTGGACATCGATTGTTTTTATGCTGATGGTTTCCCGCTCTTTTTCTCAAACGCTAATACCTTGCAGATCACCATCTGGGTTAGCAGTATTTCTTTCCATGCATATGCTGATATCGCTTTTGAGAGCACATCTGATGTAAGTATTTAATAAGTATACTAGGCTCCAGCGTGTTTCTAACTTTCTATTTAAATGATATATTTCAATAGTATTTTTCTCTCATCTAAGTGCCTGTCTATGATTTTTTTTCTGTATAACTATGAATAGGCTGGCAAAGGGATCACAGATTTGAAATCTTCCCTGCAGGTGATTGATCAGCTCCCATATTTATCTATTTATCACTAATCACTCTCTATGTGCACTAATGGGGTCATTATTCTACATTTTACAGAATATTTTTGCCGACAACCTTGTTGAGAACAAAAATGACTTCCTGAAAACGTTTTCTACAGAGGGCCATTTTATCAAGTAGGTTTGAATAAAATTTTCTTCCCTCCCTAATCTGAAGATAATACTAGGGAGTTCACCTTATTTTCCTATCGTAGAGTTGTATTCTGTAATAACCTTTTTCACTTCATTGTTTACTGTCCATAGATCTATGGTCTCAAATGGAGAAGTGTGGAAACCAAACACCCTTGGACACGGTGGTGACTCCAATTTGGAGGTTTGTCTTACAGCGGGTGTTTACTTGCATTACATTAGCAATCATATGATAATCTGATTATTCCTTAATATATACGAGCATTTTTATCAACTTTGTCTGACAGACGTCCTTTGTTTTCATTTAATCAGGTCATTCGTGTTCCAGAGGCATCTGTTGGGCAGATCTACTGCCGATTGGTACCACTTGCACTCCTCCTTGTTGATGGTAACTCTTTGCTGTTCTGCATGATGTATTGGGTTCTTTTTGTTTGAGATTTGAGTATCTTCATGCTTAATGAGTCATATTTCTGAATCAGGTAGCAACCCTATTGATGTTACTGATCCAAGATGGGAACTCTATGTTTTAGTTGAGAAGAACACCGATCAGACAGATTACCCGCTTAAACTGCTTGGCTTTGCAGCTCTTTACCGGTTTTTTCATTATCCGGATAGCTTAAGGTTAAGACTCAGTCAGGTTTGCCCACTTCCATAACATGCAACTTGATTTTAAGATTACCAACCACATTTTGGTGATATTTAGATGTATCAATGTTTATCTTATAAATAAGTCTTGCTTCCCTTTGCTTCTCCCACAAAAGAGTCCTACTTCTGAAAAAGGTTGTAATTTACAATATCAATAAAGCACAAGCAAGCAAAGCTACACTCTAAAAAATCTCTTGACTCGTCAACGCGACTCTTTTTGGATGGGGAGGTATAAAATATCTTGCTATCACAACAGTAGTGTCTCCTTTCGACTTTGAACCTAAATCATCACTATTCAAAATTTGTGTTCTATTTGACTGGGTAAATAAAGATCTACTCCCTCCGTCCCAAAACGATCTTCATACTTTTTTCGCCGTTAATACGAAGGAACTTTGAGCAATAGTTTTAGGTTGATTTAGTTGTCCTAATGAAAATCTAAAACTTGTTACTGATAGTATTGTTGGTAGTGTATCAATAACAAGTTTTAGGTTTTCATTAGTATAATTAAATATACTTAAAATTGTTGCTCAAAGTTCCTTCGTAACAATGGCGAAGTATGAAGTTCATTTTGGGACGGAGGGAGTATAGCATTTTGTAGCGTAGATTTTGTAAACTGGAGTATTTTTTTCAACCTGAAAAAAGAAAAAGAAAAGCTATGGTCATGGGGTGGGTGGTGGGATTGTAGCATAGCTTTTAGCCGTTTCTAAAACTTGATGAGATTGTTTTGATCACAGATCCTGGTATTACCTCCTTACCAGCGCAAGGGTTATGGACAATGCCTTATGGAGGTGCTCAACAACATAGCCGTTTCCCAAAATTTGTATGACCTGTCCATCGAAGAGCCATTGGATTCTTTACAACACGTGCGCACCTGTATTGATATTCCCCGCCTGCTTGCTTTTGAACCAATCCAGACTTCACTAATTTTAGTTGTCCAGCGCCTTAAGCAAGAGAATCTAGCTAAAAGAACAGAGGTCAGTAAATTCGGGCCACCATTGAAGGCCATTGCAGATGTCAGAAAAACACTGAAAATTAACAAGAAACAGTTTATACAGTGTTGGGAGGTTCTCATCTACACTCGTCTCGATCACACATCCGACAAGCACATGGAGAATTATAGAACCATTGTTTTGGACCGTATAAAAGCTGATGTCATAGGTAAAGATTCAGGGGATTCTGGGAAGCATGTGATCGAGATCCCATCTGAATATAATCCTGAAGTGTCGTTTGTGATGTTCAAGACGCAGGATGGTCAACCAAATGGACTTGAAATGGATAAAGATCAAAAAGTCAATGTAGAAGAGCAGCTGCAACAGCTTTTTGATGAAAGGATGAAAGAGATCAAGTCAATCGCAGAACGGATATCTCTTAATGCTTCGTAAAGGGTTGGGGAGGTATTGCTCGAGTTACAATCATGGTGAAATTATTTAATCTTGTAATAGAAATAGCTTAGACTCTTTATGTCAGAGAACTTGTGTTTAAGTTGCTGTAAACTCGTGATGTCAGAGAACTTGTGTCACAGGTGCTAGCTACTTTATGTTTTTGAATTTGTTTTTACTATTTGCAATGAAGTTATTTTGCTGTCTGCTTTCTAAGTAAGTTGTGTCCTGCTTTAGATGATTGAGAACTTGATAAGCGTTACTCCCTCCGTCCCTAAATCTGAAAATCCTACCTTTTAAACAATTAAGTGCAAAGATCCAGTTGTGTTCTTGTAATCTTCTTTCCATATATTTAGTTTTGCCAGTATAAAAAGACTAGTGAAAAAAAGTTGATAAAAAAACATTTAGGGAGAATGTCGTTTTCCAAAAAAGACATTCATTTGGGGGCGAAAATTTCTTGATAAGGGATAGAAGTATAATCTAAAATCATCTAAGTACACTGAAAATGGTAACCTTCAGCAAAAGAAAGAAGAGTGTTATGAGAATTCTCTGACCACTGTTGTCACTACCAGAAGAGAGTCTGCGATCTATTATTAGCAGAAGATTATAAAAACATAATACAATGAGCTACAAAAAGTACCAATCTATGAAACTAATCTCTTCATAATACATGAGATATTGTATCATTTTCCTTGCTATGACTTGCTCCTCATAATCATTGACACCATTCACGGCGTGGATGTAATTACCATCAGATATCTCCCTACATAACCATCGCTACGTGCCATCATCACCGACACACAATTCACCCAGAAATCTGTTTATTTTCAGATCTATGCACATGCCCGGAAGATCATCATCCCATCACCATCTATGCATGATGATAGATTCTCAAACACAAATATTTGCAATTTGACACATCCATCCAGTCTTGATCTGCTTGGGTGTCGGAAGTTGATAAATAAAAAAAGCAGCCCCCCAGCAAATACAAACCATGAATGCTCTGTGGATGCCTAGTTACCATCTAAATTTTATAAACGCTGTAACCTGCATCCTCTGTTTTCAACTCCTCACTCCAGTTCTCAAATTCAGATCCACCAAATGCCATTTGCTTAATCCCCACAAAACTGTTAAACAAAATTCCTGGGGTTAGAAACCGTAATTGCGATTAACAAGAACCAGTAAAGCTTCAGCTGCAGGGCATGAGAATATTGTAGTCATCAGATGCTTGGTAATCATCATGAGTTTTTTTTTTTATTACTCCCCCTGTCCCGAAATGATCTTCTCATTTGCTATTTTTCATTGTCCCAAAAAGTTCTTCCCATTTCTACAATTTGGGTTTAAATGTGCATAAACACAACATGGTTAGTGAAGCAAGTGTTCATATCATTTAAAAGTTTGAATAGTCAAATGTGAAGATCATTTTGGGACGGAGGGAGTATTATGAATGTTATTGAAAGAAAAAGAAAGATAACTTTTATGAATCATTCTTAGAAGAAGGCTCTTCCTCCCCCCCTCCCCCCCCTTTTTTTTTGTGTGGTTGGAGGGAGGGGGGGGGGGGAGTGGAAGAGAAGCAAAGCTTACTCAGAGCTTATCTGCATCATTGCATTTACTAATATATCCAACAACAATGGCTCTCTAGTCCCTATATCCACCCTGCCAAAATCATGAGAGAAAATTAGTAGCAAGAACCATCAGTGCACTAAAATAGAACAAAGTCCTGCTTTGCTGAAGGAGGTACTGCGCTATGGTGTTGTATATCGTGCTCATAGTACTTTTCTCATCGACAGAACTAAAGTGTCATTATACTCTCCCTCTCTCTCACACTCACACACACACACACTAATTGGGATTGAATAAATTATTATTAATCAAATAACATCGACAAACAAAAGGTGTTGAACTAGTCCCCATACCATACACGTGCTATGTTGTCCTGCACCTCAAGATCCCCTATGTTGTAAAATGTAGCTGGGGTTGCATTTGCTCCCTGAATAGCATCATATTGTGGCCTTTTGTCCAAAGGAGATTGTGATAACTGCAGAAATCACATATATGTTTTGAGTATCCAGACATGGAAAGAACGATAAACAAAGTTGCATAGCGTCAAAAGGTACTAGTAGCGACACTTCATACACACAAGTCTAGTTTCCCAATCACTTTTATCCCCTGACAAGTCCATGTTCAAGCAAATAGAAATTGTCATTTACTCGAGTTTCCAATGTACTCTGTTCATTCTTTCAAAGAATCCATGTCTGAGAAAGCACCATACTCCTTCCGAAATGTTACTTCTTCCCTTTTGAGTGTCCCATAGTAAATGTTACCATCTCAAAGTGAAACTTTATACGAGTACTTCTTTATTCAATGGGACCCACTTGCCACACTCGCAACAACAATGCACTTACTAGTCCCCTACCCCACTACTCTACTACGTTACTTTTCATACTCACAACACCTACTCCACTATCAATATTATACTTACTTTTCCTTATTTCCCGTGATGTCAAATCTACTCACATTTGTTATGATACGGAGGGAGTATATAATTACAAAAGTACACTTTGAAGTTTGAACTAACTGATATAACTACACGATTGTTGCATTCCATATATGTTATTAAAGTTAGCAGGGGAATAACAAGTTTAGTTTTGTAATGCGTGATCAGAAAGAACAGCATGATACATCACTCTAACGGGCAAAAAGAAAAAAGAGAAAATATTAATTACTTGCATATTCATAGAATTGCATCCTCCAAGACGTCCAACAATGTACCACGAACGAACTGTCTGCACAATGGACATGTCATGTGTCATTAAAATCTTTTTGCCACAAGTATAGAAGTGAAATTACATTAAAGATAAGTCACTTACATTGCAAACTAGGGAGACATCCTTCTCTAATGGAGCATTGTAGAATTCAAACCATATATACGAGTTTGAGAAATCAAAGCTGGTACAATAAACAAAAATTGAAGTCAATAAAAGACCTACTTGTCCAAGGCTGCCTCTCGGAATTTAAGTATGAAAACCTACATTTTTTTAAAAAAAAATTTGGACAAAAATTAAATATGGAAATGCAAGTACGCAAGTAGGGAGAAAAAAACAGATGATAAAAGGCAGAAACCAATTGTGTCCAAAGAAGAAGCATTGACTTTTTTTTATTATAGAATCCAACACATTTATCTTCACTTGGAACTAAACATGTCAAGCATTAACAAGATCAAAGAAATAAAAAAGAAAACTGACACACATTCCAAACTAGAGCACAGAACCATAGTTAGAATAGCTTAAACAGTCATTGAGCTTTTACCATAACCATAGATGGTGTTGCGACTTGTAACGAAGTGGGATTAAGCCATAGGCCTTTTTACAGATAAACTGAAAGAGTATTTCATGTTATAATCCAAAGTTTATGAAGAAATTATTTATTTATAGAGCATTGGATATTCAAGAATTGAAGAAAAGACTAACCAATAGAAGAACTTTCAATGGATTCAAGTAAAATCCTAATATAACCAAGGTCAAAAATACATTTGTGACAATAAAAGAACCTTATTTAAGGAGAAGGGGCCAATTTGTGGAACTTAAAACTCTCCTCCCCCACCCCCTACCCCACCCACCCCACCAAAATAAGGATAAGGAAAAGGAAATACAACTCTGTTCATGTTTAGCATGTTCCCCTTTAAATACTTATGGAACTTCTTCACAAACATAAGACACCATAGTGCACGTTATTCGCAGACACAAAGTAAACAATCCGCTAACAATCCAGAGGCAAAACAAGAACTTCCTAAGTTAGTTGGTCAAGAAAATGATAAGCAGTACTCCCTCCGTTTCATGTGACTTGAGATCAAAAGTTTTGGCACATAAATTAAGGAAAAGTAAGAGAGAGAAATAGTGGGAGGAGGTGTTTGTGAGTAATGTATGAAAAATTAAATAGGAGAGAGGATGAGTGGGAGGAATAGTAAGTTGATTGGGCAGTCTCAAGTGATGTGGAACGGACGAAAAAGGAAATAAGTCTCAAGTGACATGAAACGGAGGGAGTATGTCTTAGAATGTCACAGTGTTAGGATGTTAAGACAGTAGTATAGTAATCATTTCTTATAAGTGTATACGACCCTTGTTCAAATTTAGTGTCTATGGGTTGTAAAGTTCAGTAATAAGGGGATGGAGGAGTATAGTCAGAGATCGAAGTTACAATATTCTGAGCATGCAAAGATGAATACTATTACATGTGGAAGGTAAAGTTAAAAGGTTCTAGGGATGGAATGCATGACCTTTGGAAGTTGAATCTTTAAAATGAAACATACCAAAATAGAAAATTGAATTTTCTCTTCAAATCCGGGAGGGGGGGGGGTTATATTATGTAACAATCCGAGACTGGAAACCCGGTCCGCTACATAAGCACCATTCACTGGCCTAATTTGCACCACTTGGTTTACCGCAAGCCCACCCAAAAGTCCATTAATGTTATTGGTGACCAGTAGTAGTATTGTGGAGGCTCATATAACACAATCAAAGTCAACATCTTTCCGATGTGGTATCTAACGGCTAACGCATCATACAGATAAGCGTCACTTTGCTGCAATTTAAAAGAAATACTTGTATTAAATAGCAAAAGCAAGTCTAATAAGTGTGACAAGTCAATGCTACTCCTTTAGACAGAGGGAGTAGTAATAAGTAAGAACGGCTTTCAGTAAAAGGGTATAAAGATAATAATTTCACTCGAAGGGTAACATGCAAGTACGGGAATAGTAGGATTAAAAGTCACATATATATATACCAGTACCCATATGCCCATCACTAAAATGAGTCATAGTTGTGCCTTGTGGCATGCATGTATGAAAACTTACTTGTTAAACACAACCTTCATGGGAGTAGCTGATCCAGTCTTGGTGTGCAATATTTTGTTCCTTTTCTGCTTCAATCGCTCCGCCATCTGCAAAACTCAGACTAATCCCATTAAGCAACATAACAGTAATTTCTGCTGCATTCTTGACAAGTCAAACCACGAAGATATCCAACCCGCACATACTCCTTCATCCCAGATGGGTCATTGACTTCTCAAAATCAACTTGGCTTCTTTTTTTTTTAAGTGAAATTTTGCAGTAGACTTACTTATGTCCCCATATATTGTAAAACTCGAGATCCATATGGTACTCCATGGTAGTTATACTGTAATCCCTTCCCCCACCCCCACCAAAAAAAATAATTCATACTTTCTGTTTTCACCGGCCCCAAAATGTAATAATCATTCTATAAAACATGAAAGCCTAAAAACCAATCTTGGCATGTCCAATAGTTTCAAATTGAACATAGAAATAGAAGCTTAAACATATTTTAAAAAACAAATCACTCATTATTTAGCTCACCTTGGCCTGGGCTTTTTGTGGGTCGTCGAGACAAGTGCCAAGAATTTCAGCAAATTCAGGATTCTTATCATAGTCCTGTTCGGCTGCTTTTTTCTTGAACCGACTCCTGGGAGAGAATTCATCGTCATCATCGTCATCAATTTCAACATCAACGACATCAACGACATCATCGTCATCTTCAATATCAATTTGTGCTTCCAAAGTCGTGGGTTTTGGTTGTTTTGGACTGTATTTAGCAATAAGCAGACATGGGTTTGGTTGAATTGAAGGAAAGATGATGGTTGGGGATGGCGGGTGATTGTTAAATTGGTTAGGGATTGTGAAATGGGCAAGGCGAGGTGGTTGAAAGAACTGTAAGATGGACATGGTTGTGTTCACCAAGTTCAGGGTTTATGGTGAATTGGGGTTATGTATAACATGGATAGGGTTTATGAGCTTTCTATGAGAAACCCCTTATTAAAAAAAAAAAAAAAAAAAAAAAACTAACAAAAAAAAGGAAAAAAAACACAAACCTTTTCTTTCACTATAGTAAAGCACTAAAGCTTTCCTTATACTCCCTCCGTCCCGGATTAAGAGTCTTATCCCTCATTTGCACGCTTATTAATAAATATTGGAAGTGATGTAAATATTGTGAGTGTAAAATTAGAATAGGAGATAGAATGAGTGGGAGAGAATAGTTAATTTATTGGTGTTGTGAGTATATAAATAAAATAAGAGAGAGAATGAGTGAGGTGAATTGTAAAGATTCTTTGCCATTTTAGGAATATGACTCTTACACTGGGACGTACCAAAATGGAAAGTAGGACTCTTACTCTGGGACGGAGGGGGTAGTTTTTTTTTTTTTTTTTTTAAATCTATTGGTGAAAGCTTTTCTTTTTCTTTTTGAAAAAAAATGATACTCTCTCTCCTTTTCTCATTTGATATTTTTTATTATCTCAAAAAAATATTCTTGTTCTTATAAGTTAGGCTTAAATGTGCAGAAACACAACATGACTAGTGAAACAAATTTTTGTATCATTCAAAAAATTGAATAGTCAAATGCGAAAATCATAAAGTTAATAACTTATCAAAAAATAATTTGATGCCAAAATATGAGTACTTATGGTTGGAGATAATTTTTTTAATACTATGTGATTAGTGCTTCATAAATATCAAAATTTAATTTTGATACTTATGATTTAGTACCAATCATTGGAGATGCCAGCATTGTTTTTTGTATTTTATTTGGAGGCAGTATAGTATTAGATACTACTCCATCCGTTTCAAATTATCTGTTTTTTCATATTTTTTTCACACATATTAAGGAATGTACTAAATGCATGTTGAAATGAGCCAATTGCCCTTAAAATAATCTAATTTTTTGTATAAATAAATGCTTATACAAAAAAATGATTTACAATCATTAATAAACATATAATTAAGACAAAAGAGTAAAAAAGTCTGAGAAAATTTTGGGGGAAACTAGTTTCTCCATAAGTTATAAAAAGTCTTGTTTTTATAGGGTTTAGGGTTTTAGGTTTGGGGTTTAAGGGTTAAAAACATGACTTTTTATAACTTATGGAGGAACTAGTTTCCTCCAAAACACACTCAAAAAGTCTTGCTAATAGTAAAGTGATAAATATTTTGAAACATTTTTTTATTTTAAAGTGACATATATTTTGAAACGAAGGGTATAACTATAAACGGTGTTGTTATACACACCCGTAAAATTTATAAATACACCCGTAGTATGCTTGAAATTTAGATAGTACAACACTGTAATGCACTGTTACGGGTGTATTCATAAGTTTTACGGGTGTGTACCCAACTATAAATCGGCAAATACTAAATACAGGGAATATTATATACAGGGAACGAAATATTCCAAATCTGCCCTTGCCCGTTTCGTGTACGTATACACGAGATTGCCTCTATAATCTCGTGTAACTTTACACGTGATGAATCGTGTTTGCACACGAGATATCTCGTGTACATACACACGAGATTATAGAAGCAATCTCGTGTACAGGTACACGACATAGTGTCTGAACCTGCTTTTTCACAACAGCAACAGCAAAAGCAACAAGAAACAGAAGTATAACTGAAATTTGATTGTCCCACACGAGCCACATCTCGTGTTGTCCCACACGAGACGTATCTCGTGTTAGCTAACACGATAAAATTCTCGAGTGAGTTCAGACAAGATGAATACTGCCATTAAACCCTCAGTTCATACAAAAATGATTGAATCAATTTGATATAATCAAACAAAATTATACATTGGGAATTTGGTGAGTGTAAAATTAGGTTAAAATAACATTTTAATTTACATTACCTTTTTTACAGGAACGGTGCTAGATGAAGCTCCTGCGGCGGCGATGGAAGTGGCGGTAGAGGCGGCGGCAGCACCGGCGGCGACCTTGGGAATTTTCACTCTCGCCATCGTCGTGTGGTGGTGGTGCGGTCGTTTTCTTCGTCGTCGGTTTCGCGTCGGTAGAGGAACCGTTTATTACAGAGAGACTGAATTGAATTTGAAAGCAACGATTGAAATCAATTTGAGTATATAAGGGGGTATTTTGGGTATTTTGATAATTTTATCTATTCCCTGTATTTTTTGTTTCCTGTATATAACTATATCCTATAAATCATTACTCTTTACCCGAATATAACATGGGTCGGAAGACACTCTTAACCGTACGGATAGAACCCGAGATCCGGAATAGGGCGATCGGGTCAAGTTGAGTAGTGTACATCAATTAGGGTTTCTACTTATTTCCTTTCCGTCTCATCGTCGCCTCCTTTTCGGCTCCTCTTCCAATCTTGAAACCCTAGGTTCCTCTCTATCCCTCCCTCACTCACAGTTTCGATTCAGATTGGGCTTTGCAGCATAATTAAATGATAGAACAATCGATTTCTCCATTGAAATAGTTTATGGCATCGCGAATCAATTGAAGATTGATTGTAGATTTTGCTGTGCAGGTTTACAGGTAAGAAGAAGTCCGTGAGAGAAAAATGGTGGAGAAGACTAAAGGAAGAAAGGAGGAGGTTGTGACAAGGGAGTACACCATCAATCTCCACAAGCGCTTGCATGGCTGGTAATTCCATCTCTCAGCACTCACACTAAAGCTCGACTGTTCTGTTTATGCTTATGTTTATGCATATGCTTTCCTCTTTTTGTTTTTAACTTGTGTTCTTTGAGATTGAATTTGTTTTGTCACTCAACATTCACCCATTGGAATGCTCGATTTGGCATATTGTTCATTTTGGATGTGAATGTAAAATGTCTAGTTTTAGTGTCTATTCATGCTGAGGCAATATGGTTCACCTTTTGGTATATGAATATGGATGGTAAAAATCAATTGATATAGGAAATGATTGATGCTACAGACTAATAAGATCTGGCATAAAAAGAGTATCAAAATCCTGAGTCAAGGGTTATTACTGTTTCTCATCATTTTGTGGCCGGTGTTCAGCCAATTGACAATTGTCCTAGGATTTTGTGAAAATTTGGTACACTTTATATTGCTCATTTGAAAAATTGCAAATTTCTAATTGACAGTTTGCTGGTTCTGTCATATTATGGTGGTTGTGTGTATTGAATACAGCACTACAATTATAACATTCAGTGAAGGTTATACTACCTGTCCCAAAATGAATCTTCAAAAAATAAAAAATAAAAAAATTTCAAACTTGCTCTTGATCAATAGCAAATTTGATTTTTTTGGACCTTCAGTTCATGGTAGGCCTTTGACGGACTTCAAGGATCGCTGTTTTTTATTGGCCTCTCTTTGTAATTCTAAGTTGAATGAATTCCTTGTGCCGTTTTTGTTTTTATTTGCTTAACTGACTTTATCAATCTGACAAGCACTACTTCAATTAATATTCTTCTTCTTTAGAAGCTTGATTATTGGTTTCAACAACTCTATGGATCGCCAATTTGATTTTTGCTCCGACAGTGTCCTATTAAGTTGATGCTCAATTGCAATTTTTCTCTACCCGATTGCTGAGTGGTTCATTGAAATCTGTTAAAATGTTTTTACCTTTTCCAAATGCTTAACTTGTTAAATGATTATGTAATACATTGACAGTTTAATTTGTTATGTTGAACCTCATATATGTTTGTTTTCTGATTACCTAGAGTTGTGGAATTCCATACTCCATGCTTCCCGACTTCCTGCCACTCCCTTCTTTGATGCTTGGGCTGCAACTGTCTTAAGACATGCTTCATACAGTATATCTTTACCATGGATTGTACTCCCTCCGTCCCAAAATGAATCTAATATTCCTTCTTTTTTTCTTCATAAAACGTATGTCTAAATTTTGGGGGAGTTACTTGATCACGTATCACTGAACAACAAGTTCTAATTCACGCTAACACTAAGGATGCAATGTGGTAAGATTATTAAGGGTTTTAATGTACTTATCCTATTTATTTCTCCTCTTATTAAAAAAAAATGTACTTATCCTATTAAAATACTTGAACCTTCTTAAAGTTCCCTTTTAACTTAAAGTTGGACATTCACTTTGGGACGGAGAGAGTAGTATTTACATATTGTTCACTTTCTGAGAAGATATTTTTTAACACACACATACACCATCTGTTCCTCCCTCATCTTCCAAGATTTTAGTGACATTTGTGATTTTTTTTCTCCTCAATGGCCAGCACCTTTAAGAAGAAGGCACCTAAAGCAATTAAGGAGATTAGGAAGTTTGCACAGAAAGCCATGGGGACTACTGATGTTAGGGTTGATGTGAAACTAAACAAGCAGATCTGGAGCAGGGGAATTAGAAGTGTCCCAAGACGTATCAGGGTTCGCATTGCTCGCAAAAGGAATGACGATGAAGATTCCAAGGAAGAGCTCTACTCCCTTGTTACCGTTGCAGAAATTCCAGCTGAAGGATTGAAGGGACTTAGCACCCAAGTGATTGAAGAAGATGATTGAGCTATCTCAAGTTTTTTCTTTTTTTGTCTTATGGTAGATGAAAGTTTCAGTGCTTACTTCTTGATGTCAATTATCAACTTTTTGGATGAGTTATTTTTCATGTCAGACTTGATTATACCTTTTCCTGTTAAATTTTGCACTCCGTCAGATTTCTGTTTTGACTGGCTCATGTTGATTTTTACTGAGATGCCTACTTGATGTGAGACCAATGAATGAGTTATATATATATATATATATATATATATATATTCAGTTCAGTTCAGTTGGTTTGTCACTTGCTTACTGCCTCAAATTCTTAGAAATCTTGTGCTTTTGCAGTGCACCTTTGCCTTTTAGGGTAACTTATATTAGTTGCTAGTCCGGATAGTGATGGGTTTTATTTCATCTTAGCTAGAGGTGCAAGTCATTTCAGTCCATTCCCTTAAGTTGTCTGTCTGCTTCACTTGAACTGGTGTGAGTCATTTCATTCCATTACTTGAAGTTGCTTGACAAATTGGTGGCCTCATGGCCTCTCTGCTTCTTCGTGGCCTCTCAACAAGTTTGGCTCTCTTCCCCCTACCTTCCCCTCCAATCCCTGTAGATACTCCAGGAATTTCCCTCCTCTCATGGATATCAAAATGGATAAACTCAGATCTTAGTATGTTAGACCTAGTCCTCATCATCATCTTCATCCTCCGGGAAATGTGGATAAACAGAAATGATACTTCCTCCGTCCTGAATTAAGGTTCTTAGTTTGACTTAGACACACGGAGATTAAGAAAAAGTAAATATTGTATGAAAAAGTATGAGAAAGTAGGAGAGATAAAGTGGGTAGAGAGTTTTTGTTGTGAGAATGACAAGTGCGTCCCATAGTCTATTTTAGGTAATAAAGCAACTAAGAACCTTAGTTAGTATGGGACAAACCAAAAAAGAAAGTAAGAACCTTAGTCTGGGACAGAGGGAGTATTATTTTAAACCATTCTCAACCCAGTATAGTCGCAGCGGTACAAAAACTCCAACATATTAAATCTCTTGAATAAAAAAGGACGAAAGAACAACGGACACATCGACACACCAACACAGAAGAAAACACTCAGAGCAACACAAAAAGGAACAACAACCCTCGGAGTCTTGATTCTCGTGATGGAAAGACTCTAGAATAATACCTCAAAAACAACAACACAGATAGCTCGGTTACCCTTGTAACAGATGGGGCATGGAAGAAGAACGCTAGATGGGCTGGATTAGGATGGGAACTCTGGGATACAAGAAGCGGTAGAATAGCAATTGGAAGCCAATCTTGCAAAACACAATCAAGTATCCACACTGAATACCTAGCAATTCACAAAGGACTGGAATGGGCAACTGCTCACAACTTACAGAAATCAAGGTCCTTACAGACTCTCAGCTAGCATGTGCTTACATTCAAGGTACTCAGATATCAAAAACTCTAGTAAGTTATGTCAGTTTTTTCATATTTATAAAGTAGATAGGCAAATTATTAAGTATGCTCACAACAATGTCATATATGCTAGAAATATGTATCATAACTTTATTGGCCATGAGCCAATATTCTTAAATATACAATTTACTCTTCTGGTAAAAGAAAAGTAGGCATGGGTTGAGATTTTTCCTACCTTTGTCTTAGTTCCCAATCCCAGAAGCCACCTTTGGTCGTACGACCACTTATCACGTACATTGTTGTCGTATGACCCTCATTTCATGTGTTCCAAGCACTCTCTCTCTTAACCCAAACATCCTCTCTCACACACAATTCACCCTAAATTCACCTCTATTCTCACACAACAGTTTTTTTTTTTTTTTTTTTTTTTTAATGAAAGCTTCTCACACAAGAGTTAAAAAAAAGAAAAAGAAATTTAAATAAAGTACAATGGTTGAAAAATGCCGTGCTGCTTACGACAATTGTCTCTATAACCCTGCCATTTTCTATTATTCTGGCTTTTGTGCAATCTTAAACAACAAATATACTGGACAGAAATTCATTAAATTGCTTCATAAACCACTAGGTTGTAATGGGTTCTTAATTCCAAAATTCCTTAAGAAATCCTACCAGCATAACTCACACATCCATCTGACATTAGCATCTAACAAGGATTAAAGAAAAGAAATTAAAACACAATCTTGATGTAGTATCTGGTATTGTCAAGAAACAAACCCAAGGTAAAAATAAATACCACTTCAGTTAGGTGGAAAACCAAAAACTCTATCAGCTTCAATGTGTCTGCAAATTTGTTTAAACAAAACAATATCGTACTAATGTGAGAAATCTAACTCACAATGACTAAAGCAAAATGGTAACATAAATATTAATCCACTATAATTTAGAGATCAGCTCTTCCGGGGTATCTGGGAAATGGAATAACATCTCTGATATTGTCAATCCCCGTGGCAAAAAGAATCATACGTTCAAAGCCTAAGCCAAAACCCGAGTGCTTCACAGTTCCATAGCGCCTGAGGTCAAGGTACCACTCATATGGCTCAAGCGGCAACCCCATTTCAAGAATCCTGCATTAAACAAAAGTAGCCATGTCAACTGCAAGACCATAACACATTGGAAATTCAAACTTAAAGGGATGGAAGATAATTTGCCAATTTCTTCAAGCCTAAGGGATGGATGATAATTTGCCAATTTTGGGAATCATACTTTAAAAACACCATGTACAACAGTGTTAAATAAAACCAGCAAGCTGACAATAAAAGCTTAAAAAGAAAATTTCATTTTCTGAATCTTGGGTGTCTCATGCAGACATCCCCCACTTTGCAGTTCCTGCGTTTCTAAAATAAACACCACTCATTAGTTGATAGGATTTTGTTCATTCTGACTCAGAACTGTATTCAGTTCTTCAGTCAAAGATTGCTCCGAATTAGAATGCTGACGTAAGAACAATCTTATGATGGTGATATAGGTTATCTATTGCTTGAACATAACATGCCTAGTAATATTAATTGTAACTCAGCATATATCATTTCCAAACGACGACAAAATAAAGTATGCAGTGATGCTTTTTCTTTGTATTTCATCTTGAAAGCTTCTTCCTTATGATATGAAGTGAATCAAATTAGCATTTTCGCTTCTCATACCTTTCTTTGATGACTTCATACCGCTCTTCTCTCTGGCTTCCTCCAATCAGTTCTCCCACCTGCAGAGGACAGCAGATTGGGCTCAGGTAATCCAAATATAATGCTGAACTAACAATAATTAAAATAGGGCTTTTCCTAGCTAATTAACAGCTTAAATCTGGTTGCATATTAGGAAATCATTTAAAGCCTGTAAGAGAAGCACCAACCTTTGGCACAAGCACATCCATTGCAGCTACTGTCTTGTTATCGGGATTCACTTTCATGTAAAATGCTTTGATTCCTTTGGGATAGTTATAGACAATCACTGGTGATTTAAATTTCACCTCAGTCAAGTATCTGCATGGCAAGAAATATGAAAATTAACATGGGTATTAGGACACATCTGAAAAAGGATAAGGTGACAAAGTACTATACCTTTCATGTTCAGATGCCAAATCAATTCCCCATTCGACTTTGTTCTCAAACTTCACATCTTTAGAAGCTTCCTCAAGAATTGCCACTGCTTCTGTATATGAAAGGCGAATAAATTTGCTTGAAGCAACTAGTTTTAGTCGATTAATGGCATTTTTGTCGAACTTCTCAACCATAAATTCCATATCATCAAGGCAGTTGTCAAGTAACCACTGACAGAGAAACCTTACACAGCCCTCGGCCAAATTCATATCATCCTGCAAAATATGTTGATTTCAGATCTTATAAATGGTATGGTAGAGATCTTTTAAGCTATTGAGCACCATAAATTTAATTACGTATCAAGAAATTAGCGAATTCCAAATTTAACCTCCAACAGATATAAATATTCTGCCAACATTCAAGAGTACAATATACGACCATACTCCCTCCGTCCCAGCACAAGTAGGACTAGAGGATTGACACAATAATTAAGAAAATGGAATATATGTGTGGTAGAAAATGAAGAGAGAGAATGAGTGGGGTAAATAGTAGTGTTGATTGAATAAATTGAGTGGTGGAAAATGAAGAGAGAGAATGAGTGAGGTTAAATAGTGGGATAGAGTGAATATAAATATATTAAAGCATTTCCATTTTGGGTAGTCCCACTTGTGGTGGGACGGACCAAAAGGGAAAGAAGTCTCACTTCTGCTGGGACGGAGGGAGTATACCTTAATAATAAGAATTTTCAAACCTAGACTCTTAGGTTAAGGTCTATGGTGAAATCAGTACAAGACTTGACAACATCCAAAGCTATATGCAGACTATGAAGCTGCACATGCACTGATATATTAGTTAGATTGGATGCCGACAATAGGCTATACTGTGAATCTGAATCATGACATTGAGACCCCTTCCCCACCCCTTACACACGCATACACCAGGTTTCCTCTTCCCAGCCCACAAACACGTACAAACAAAGAGGTCATTCCCCCTCTACCTTACAAGATTCAATCACTTCTTGGTGATTGAGGAGATACAGATTGAAGAGGAAGACGAAAGAGGGTGGCACTATTTGTCTATCCATGTTAAATCAACTTTGGCTAGTCAATTTTTTATAAGAGAAATTGAGTAGTCAATTGCTTAGCAAAAGCGCGACTACTTCATTTTACCTACACGGCGTAGGCTACACCTACCAAACACAAGAACGCAGAAATGCTTTTGGAAGCCATTTCCATGAAACTGATTTGCACCGTGTCACAATTAAGCTTCTTGGTGTTCAGTTAAAATTCACTGAAAACTGACAGTGCCCTTTCTTTCATTTTCGATCGAAACGACCAAAACTAGCTTCAAAACTACTTTTAAGAGATTACCTGTTTTGGGACTTCAGACAAAAATGCAGAAAAAGTCCATGAAAAAAGTCATGCATGTGCCAAATCATAAAAACAGCTTAGATCAAGATCTTTAACTTTTCTCTTTACTTCTGTTAAGCTATAGGTGGACATAGTAGCAGTAGCTGGATAGCTATGTTGTACTCCCTCCATCCCACTCGAATTAGGATTTTTAGTCAATCTAATTATATTTTGACCAATAATTTAAAGAAAAATAATTATCTTAATGAAAATCTAAAAATAGTTATTGAATTTATTAGTAACCGTGATACAATAACAATTTTTAAATTTTTATTAGCATCATTATTTTTCTTTAAATTATTGGTCAAAGTATAATTAGATTGACCAAGAATCCTAATTCGAGTGTGACGGAGGGAGTATAAGTAAATAAAATGACTATGTTGCAGTTGTACAGACTTCTTGATTATAATAATTCTCAGGCTTTAAATCTAGTCCTACAGAAGGACTCGGGTCATTCATTATCTCGCATTCCGCCCAAGGATTTTGGCTTTTGTTTCAAAATAAAGCGTGGGCCTTCAAACCAATAATTATGTTACAAGACCTAATATGTGCGATGGTCCTAATAAGTCAACCTCCACATCCAAGTTTTGCGCTAACCTATCTCTTATTCCCTTTACTTCTAAGGTGAAAGAAAAGCCAAAAGTATAAAGGAAATGGAAGCACGGCATCTTCATAAACAATACTCGGCATGATTTCAAATAGATAGAAGTCATATAAAGTTCGCTAATTCCTTCTTTCCTGAAAAGGCAGACTTTACTGGACATCACTTAATCTTTTATGTTCTTGGAAAGTCGTGTATAACAAATTGTCAATCATACCCTATCTAAAAGTGGGCTCTACAGATTGTACATCAGATGGCTCTTGGCAAACTACTCTCTATGTAACAAATAAGAGGCCATTTTCAGAAAAAAATTATTCCAAAATTAGTATCCAACTACGATTGAAGTTACAAGATTCAACTTTGTCAACTACCATGTCCTAATATGCACAGACATAGTATGATAATTAGGGTATTTATGTGTATGTGCAACAAAAAGAACAGTCAACTTCTTAACTTATTTAAAAGTTGAAAATGGATACTTGTATGAAAAGAACTCTACCTCGAGATCTGCAAATGCTATTTCAGGCTCCACCATCCAAAACTCTGCTAGATGCCTTGTGGTGTGAGAATGTTCAGCACGGAAAGTTGGACCAAACGTGTAAACACTACTTAAAGCACAAGCATAAGTCTCAACTTGGAGTTGTCCAGATACAGTTAAAAAGGCTTGGCGCGCAAAAAAATCTTGAGCATAATCAATTTTGCCATCCTTCTTAGGGATGCCAGGTTTAAGCTTAGATTTTTCTTCAATCTTTGAGGCATTCTCTTTAGCCTTGTTAAGCTCATCAACAGCAGCTTTGATTTCAGTCTTGCTGGCTTTTGCAGATTTTAGCTGCGCAACAATATCTCCCTTCTCCTTGACGATAAGTTTAGCTGCTTCAACATCAGCCTCTGATGGAGGAGGATTAGTGATTAGTTCTTTTTCCACTTTCTCAGCATCGTTTATCAGTGTTGTGACTTGAAACATCTCTCCAGCACCCTCACAATCACTGGTGGTTATAATAGGAGTGTGAATATAGAGAAACCCATGCTGATTGAAGAATGTGTGGGTAGCATAAGCCAGTGCATTACGTATACGAGCAACTGCAGATATCTGAGAAAGACCCCAAAGAATAAGATTAATAACTAAATAATGCACGACTTAAAAAGGAAAAACATCGGAAAGGGGGCTGGCCATTTGATCACCAGATTAACACAAAAAGAAATGATCTTCTACTCACAAGACAATAATATAACTGTTTGAGTCAGCTCCCCATTCATTATATAAACTAGTCCTTCATTGAAAAAACTTACTGAATAAATCATCATAAATTGGTCACAGATTTCAAGTAAGGTAATAGTATCATAGCTCTTAATTGTACAAGTTTTCAAATCAAGTATCCAATTGCATTCACCAAAACAGTAATATCCCATCATCTAAAAACTAAATATAATTGACAATCCATTCATACAAGCTCTTCAAACACCAAGTAGGAAAACAATTTACCAGTAAAATATGAAATTGCAAGTGAACAATGACAAAAACATGCATTCATATATATATATATATATATATATATATATATATATATATATATATATATAAAGAGCATGCCCAATTTAGCATTTTGCTTCAGGATTAATGATATCACAATAATTGCCGAATTTGCTTCAGACATGCTTCCAATCAAGCGAAATCAACCTCAACTACTATTTAGAAAATTGAACAGAAATCATAAATACAGAATCAGATGGATACCGTGTTGGTTCTTGGCCGGAGATGGACATAATCCCTGAGAAATTCAAGTGTAAGTGTAGTTTTGGGTAATGGATATTTGGCCGGATCCACAGTCCCGACATCCAAAACCTTCAAAACCTTGAGTTCAATCCTCTGCTTCCCCTGCTTATCTTGAGGAGGCAGCTGTAGGAGTCCCTCCACGTGCAGGCATGTGCCGGTGGGAGTGTACTGTGCGAGCGGCCCAACGTCGGAGTAAATCATTAGCTGAAGGTTGGCCGGACAGGAGCCATCGTTGAGTTCGAGAAATGCGAAAGCGCCCTTACCTTGCTCTCGGCCCTTCTTCACCCAGCCGCCGACCTTCACTGTCTGGCCGGCAAGACCGAATCCGCCATCGGGACGGTTGAGGATTGAACGGATCAGCACACGCTTGGAAAATTGAGCCTCTTGGACGGTATCGGAGATAGTCAATTGATCGACGGCCGGCGTAACGTGATCTTCTGCCATTGTTGGCTGACTAGAGAGAAGTGTATCGCAGTTTACAAAGTGAGGTGTGGAGAGAGAAATGCGTTACGATTTTGCCTGTCTAAAAACCCTAAAATTGGTGTGCGTATTTATATTCATGGGCTAAGATTCCCTCCGGGCCGAATCGGGTCCTCGCGAGATTCTGTTCGGGTCAAAAGCTCTCATTGGACGTGGCTTTTTATGTGATGCTTAGCAATTCAGCCAATAAGATATTAACACGTAGGACCCCTCGAAAAAGAACAGATTTAGTATGCATTAGTATACCATATTTTGTACAATTAATAATGAAATAATTTATATATTTGTGTGATCCTCTATCATAATGTCATTTTAATTAGTTGTAAACCGAAGTAATAATATGAAGTATATGGTATACAAAAAGAGAGTAATATTTTTGGACAGCATATAATCCCGCGACTGGTAATAATGGCGGACATATATGATATATATCCCATAAATAGATGTTAGTTTTTTTTTTTTTTCTTTTGTCATTTTCCAAATAAATACAACATTTATATTACAATAGAAAGCAAGAATAACCGCTTTACAAAGAGCGGTCAGGATTTAATCTTACAAATTTGATCTAACGGCTTAAAACTAATCCATAATTAAGTTTAACCCTTGCCTAAGAAAAAAACTGCATATGAAAAACTTCCTATCCCCACCCCCAACTCTTCCCATACCACTCTCAGCAATTGCAAATAAGCCCTTTAACTGCATATGAAAAACATTTTTTCTCCTTCCTCCTGTATATGTATATATATCCCGTTTTCATATTGTAACTGTTTTTAGAATATCATGGTTGTTATATGTAATTGTTTTTAGATTGTCATACTGTCACCGTGTCATTGGCACGGACACGAATACTAGTTTCCAAACAAACAAAATACATAAGTACAGTTTAACCAAGCTATTGTACGAACAAATAAAGCATAATTTTGAAAAATATTGACAAGTCTAACACTTATTATGAGATAAAGAGTAATTAGTTGAAGTTTTATTTTTCACAAAAGAATTAAATTAAACCATGACATAAATAAAAGGATCATTCATCATAGTATTACTTCTCTATTGCTCTGAATTTTCCATTTTTATTGGTATAAGTTCATTTAGGAAACTTTTCAATAAGTTTTTTTCTTTTTTTTTTTTTAGGAACTGAGGGAAGATCAGTAAGTTATGTTCCTTTCTAATTTTACATTTTTTGTCTAATAAAAAATATCCTTCACCCTACTTCATAAATGAAATATAACAATCTAGACCCAGTTAAACAAACAGACTTGCATACTTGTGGATGGTTGTTGTGAGTGGATAGGGGAGAGAAAAGTGAACATTTTGGGAAGTAGCGATAAGTATGGGACGCCCAAAATGGAAATAAGTAGCGATAAGTATGGGACGGATGGAGGGAGCAACACATAACAAGTACTAGACAAAGAAAGTTTCTTGAAATAATCAGGTCATAATCTTCTTTACAACTTGTTTTAACAGAGACTCCTTTTCATGATATTTGCACTATCAGAATAATGTTCGACTCTCCGGTCTATTGACCATTGACCGGTCCCACTGACTCTCCGACCTATTAACCCTAGACCGGCCACATTGACTCGGTTACCCTGCAGCTTCAAGATCAATCTGCTGCATCCACAGATTCAATCCGTCCCTACTATTCACAATTCATCGTGAAAACTCTTCTCCGATAATCCACTTTCAGGTTGATGCTCAAGAAGGTACCTTGTTACGAGCGAGGCATGTAATGCAGCTCCGTAAGGAAGGACATCTTCATTCAGTGTGTAGTATGGGGAATGACCCATTTGAAGCTTTTCGCTAGTCTCGTTTTGCATCCCAAGGCTTATAAATAACCCTGGAATGGCTTCTGCAAAAAAAGCAAAATCTTCCGCTCCCATTATTTGTGGACTCCTCAAAATGTTACTGGGACCCAGCATGTCGCCTGCTACATTTAGGAAAAACTTGTGCAAGTTCTTGTCGTTTACGAGAACGGGGAAGAAGGGTTTTCCTTCTGGATGGAAGTCGACACTTGCATTGCATCTATGAACAGCAGCCTGTGCTGTAATAACCTGTAAATGAAAGCAGACTGTAATTTCTCAACACTTGAGCTTATATGAAAAGAGACGTATAGTCAGTTTTATACAAATCTACCTCTCCGATTCTTTGTTCAAGACGTTTGAAACCTTCTTGTGAAAACGCCCTAAATGTTCCTCCAATTGTAACAGAATCGGGAATCACATTGAAGGCACCACCACCTTGAAATTTTCCAACAGTCACAACCTGAATGCAGTGGCGAATTCAGAAAATTTTCCTAAGGGGGTCAAGATTAGTTGGGAATAAAAATTACACTTATCAAAAGGAATTTTGACATAAATGGGGAGGGGGGGGGGGGGGGTCAAAGGATCAAAATGATATCCTCGTACAGTTTTTTTTCCAAAAAACAAGGGGTCAAAAATTAAGAGGGTCAAGTCAGCCCCTTCCACATAGTGTGGCTTCGCCACTCCCTGCATGCCCGTACTTTTATCTCGCAAACTCATAGAAACTGTGGGAGATGGTTCAATACATGTGTGTGTGTGTGATAGAGAGGGAGAGAGAGAGAGAGAGAGGAACCTGTGACTCTAAGGGATCGGATTCACGTGAAACAAGATGTTGCAAACCAACAATTACATTGGAAGCTGTTAAGATTGGATCTAAGGTGTGCTGGGGAATGGCTGCGTGTCCCCCTTTCCCTCTTATTACTGCCTCGAAGAAACCACTAGCAGCCAGAGTAGGGCCAGGCCTCGTGATAAAAGTTCCAATAGGGTACTTGGGAGAAACATGTAACCCAAAGATGGCATCAACGTTCTCCAGTATCCCGGTATCTAACATTATCTTTGCTCCACCACCTCCCTCCTCAGCTGGTTGGAAAACCAGAACTACTGTTCCCTACTAAGACGATTGAATAAAGTCAATAAACAGTCAAATATATACATATTCCCATTATTTAGATCAAACAACTTGAAACTTGACTTTATATTTGTAATTACAAATTCAACATAACTATACAACGAGAAAGAATAAGATTGCTCATAAATGACACTATGATACTTTGATACTAAAAAGGGCCTACTTAAGTTACCCCTGCTAACAGAGAGGTTGTTTTGATTACGATTATAAAATCAAAAGCAAGACAAAATAATAACCAAAAATTTATACAAAGTACCATTTTCAAGAAGAAAAAAAATAAAAAATCAAACCTTTATATCATCACGAAGACCTTGAAGCATCTTTGCAGCGCCAAGAAGCATAGTAACATGTGCATCGTGGCCGCAAGCATGCATCTTCCCAGAAACTTTACTCTTATGCTCCCATTCCACAGCCTCCTGTACTAAACCGAATGAAAGTATAAATTGATATTGATGAACAAATTTTAGAATTCATAAGGATACTGTATTTTTGTAAATTCTTGGTCAAAGTCCAATTAAAACACAAAAGGGGCTAGGACATTAAGTGTTCGTATATAGCCAGAAAGTTGAATAAGTACCTGCATAGCTAAGGCGTCCATATCAGCTCTGATAGCAACAAAAGGGGGATTTCCGGTCCCAATGAAGCCCACAACTCCAGTGACAGCAATAGGGTACTTGTACGGAATCCCCAATTCATCAAGTTGAGCTCTAATAAGCTTACTGGTTTCAAATTCTTGAAAACCGAGCTCTGGGTTTTCGTGTATACTCCTCCTAATGCCAACCATCCAATCAAGAAGCTCTTGATTGTTGGCCAATTTGAGGAAATTGAGTGGGATTTCAGCTACTGATTGTTGGGTTAAGAATGAATTTGAGAAGGTGGGTGTTGGATGAATCATGAAGAAGAGAGTGAGGATTGAAAATGCACATTTGAGAAAAGCCATGATTGATGGATTTTGTGGGATCGTGGTAGGGTTGAGAAAGGGGGTTTTGGAGATGTTGAAATGTGAAGTGGGGAAGGAGACGATCTTATGGGACTTGTTTTATGGTTCCATTGGCCAGTGAAGTGGCTGCCGTCCTGCGTTTCAACGATTTTAGATTACTTATTCAATTTTAACCCAATATTTTATGGGGAAAATCACTAAAATATGCAACGTATCGGGTGTTAAAAGTCAATTAATGCAACGTAGTGCTTACTTTTGAAAATAGACAACGTACTTGCTTATTGTGTATCAAATAATACAACATAATAACTTTTTAGCACCTACTACGTTGCATTAATTGATACAACGTACTTCAAGTACATTTGTCAAATTGTTCGAATTTTGCATTATTTGATATACTTCAAGTACGTTTCACAATGTAAGAATTCGCTACTACGTTGCATTAATTGATATAAATCGGACACTACGTTGCATAAATTGGTCGTTTGCCCTTTATTTTATGTGTGTGTAATTAAGAAAATTCATAAATTATTGATCAATGTTGTTACGAGTTGACAATATAAGTGTGGGGATTTTTGGGTTCACGAAATTGAAAGAAAAATGTGTTGTTTTATTTAATCCGACAGTTAGATTTTTATACTCCTCCCGTCTCAAAATACTTGTAGTTCTAGAATTTTCACACAAATTAAGAAAATCAATCAATGCATGTTTAATGGACTAAATTACTCTTGAAATATTTCAACTACCAAGATAATCAAATGTTTTTATAATGACAACTATCATCATAAATAAGAGTATATTTGATAAATAATGTCAAAGATATTTAGATAAAAACAAAACTACAAATATTTTGGAACAAATTTCAACCCCTTAAACTACACGTATTTTGAGACTGGGGGAGTAATAGATATCTTACATTTAATTTAATAGTAGATGAGTCGTACATAAAGTACTTGTGTTACATTTGCTTAGGAGTTGTATCTATGTTCAGGCTACTACAACAACGAATGCTTGGCAATCATCAAAGGTATAGAGTGGGCGACTAGTCACAAAACTTTGATAGCTACAAACTCCTCAAATTTTGGATTCAATTATATCGGATGTAACAATAGCTATAAATGTTTCTTTTTGAACCAACAAAAATGTTCAAAAGTATTGTGCCTTGAGTTGGTTTTGGGGTAAACCGGTTCCTCCATAAGTTATAAAAAGTCAATTTTTTAATTCTTAATCCTAAATCCTACACCGTACACCCTAAATCCTAAACCCTACAAAAACAAGATTTTTTATAACTTGAAGGAACTAGTTTTCTCTAAGTGCCTCCGAAATGGCATGAATGATAAATCTTTGTACCAAAACCAATTACTACCTCTGTCCCTAAATGAGTGTCCAAATTTCATTTTAAGTGACATTGAAAATCTCAACTTTATATACAATTTGCTAGCAAAGATTTATATATAATCTTGTAATCTCATTTCCAAACATTTAGTTTTGCACGTATAAAGAAACCGGTGAAAAAAATTTCGAAAAAAAACATTTAGGGAGAAAGTTATGTTAAAAAAAGATCATTTTGGGACAAAGGTTTCTTGAAAATGGACACTCATTTAGGGACAGAGGGAGTACAACATTATTTGCTAAATGATGAAATATGACTCTTTGGGCCAAAAACCAATTAATAGTTGTTCCTGTACAACATGAATTTGACTTTCGCACTTGGCCAGAAGGATAATAAAATCCAGTATCTTCAACAATATTTTCCTTAAAAAAGAATTAAGTTGCAACTCAAGAAAGATAGAGCCAATCCATCAATAATAATTTTGATATTGAAATGGAATAACAAAAACACCAGAAGAATTGGATGGAGAAGAAAGGGATGAATAATCTTTACATTACAAAGAATTGGGGTTGAATCATAAAATCAAAAAAACATAAAAATAGAATGGGAATTGAAATTGAAATAAAATAAACGAAAACTAACTAGAACCCTAGAAAATTCAGAAGCTTAATGAATGATATAAGTCAAAGCCAAAGCAAGCATCATCAGCACATATGCTATCCCTTGATCAATTGACGACCCTGCAAAAACACAATCAATCCCCAATTCCAAATCAACAACAGCCGTTTCATTTCACATCAATTAAGTACAAATTTCATTTCAAAATTCAAACGACGCGAAATAGATTTAGAGAGAGAGAGAGAGAGAGGAAGTACCATCACTAGAAGGAGCGGGGGCAGGAGCAGGTGCCTGAGCGTTAATGGCGGGCAAAACCAGAGCCATAACAAGGGCAAAAACAGCCATGACGAAGCACTTCCTCACCATATCCATTGTTGTTGCTAAAAGAAAAACACACACACAACTACACACAGTTGGTTTCTGAATAATAAAGCTCCCTTTCACAATGTCTCCAACTTGTACAAACGTCTGTATCTATTTATTCTCTCTTTTGAAACGGCCACTCTGTCTTACCGTTAATTCTTAGATTGTGTGGGGCGATTTTGGGGCGTTGATTGTGGACACGTGTAGGGTTGGGATTGGTTGCAAGTTAGGGGTGAGCTGGGAACAGGTAACATGCGTGGGGCCCCAAAATGATGTGGGTTAATTGGATTCCTTTTCCAGCTTGACCACATGACCCAATATACTTAATTAAATAAAAGATTTTGACGAGTAATTACTGGTTGTCAGAATATTCTTCTTTATTTATTTTGATTTGATTTCCACAATAATGTCTTTTTAAATTTCAAAGTCATGAGATTCGGCCGTTGATTTCTGATTGAGTTTCTCATGTCTGCAACGCAAAATAACGATCATGAAGAATCCTTCTCTTTTTTTTTTCTTCGGTAAATTGTACCCTTCATTTAAAATTAAAGGTCTAATTTTGTTCTTGATCTATAGTAAAATTTAAGATTTTACTTTTCAAATTTCAAAGTCACGCCCTCAGAATTTTTCTTTTTAGGGGAGTGAATATAGTAAATTTAAAAATTATAAAAAGTAAATTTGTAAAAATTACAAAAGTTAGGAGTCCAAGTATCTTTCAAATTTCAAAAGGGTCTAAATCCGCCCCAGCCCAAACTCTACACAGTAGAGCGGAGAGGCAAAATATGAGGTGCAGTGGTCCCTTATTCCACAGAGCATAAAGTCGTCTTTTCTTTTTGGTGAGAAGAGAAGAGAAGACCATTTGATTTGGTTATGTCATGGCTGATAATTTAGGAATAAGACCAAAACGTGGTAGGTTGTTCTATTTGAACTTTCCAAATATAAGTCCTACATATGAAATGTCAGATTGTAATTATAAAATTGGCTAAATCAACTTCCAAACTTACTTTATTTTATTTTTTTCATAGATCATTTGATCTTCTCAATCAATTATCATCATCAATCAACTTGACAAATCAAATAATCAAAATACATTGACGTGATATCACCCATTTCACAACACTCAATATCTACTACAAAATGTAAACTGGCTATCTAGCAGATCACTTCTTTTTATGCCCATGGTTTGGATATTTTTTGAGTCCTCCCTCCTCCGTCTCAAAATTAATGTCTGAAATTATTGCTCTTGATCAAGAGCAATTTCAAACATTAATTAGATTGATAAGAAAATTGATGGGGGCAGAGAGAGAATCATGAAAATGCTCACGAAAGCAAAACCATCTTTGCACGCGCACAATACCAATATTTAAGAGCAGTAATTCAGTAACTCAAGATTTGTGGTAAAAGCCAAACCAACTGTTGTGACAAGCGGAATGAATTGTTTAATATGTTACTCCAACTTCGAGCAAGTTGGAGTATAAACTAAGCCAGACTAGGATACCACAGAACCATCTTCGAGCATCTGGTCACCAACTGAGCTAAGAGGGACTACCGCTGTTGCTGGTGGCTCCAAATAGTCAAAGTCATCAGTTATCCCTACCTGCATCAGGGTACAAAGAGTGAGACTACCTGCGGAAAATAATTATTATACTCCCTCTATCCCAGAAAGATAGTCTCATTTTGACTTTTTATGGTCAACAAAAATAAACTTTGACCAACCACTGGTGACGATCTAATCATTCTAGTGAAATTCCAAAATTTGTAATTGATAAATCATTAAGTGATTTATCACTAGAATGATTAGATCGTCACCAATGTTTGGTCAAAGTTTATTTTTGTTGACCATAAAAAGTCAAAATGAGACTATCTTTATGGGACAGAGGGAGTATGAAACAATCATGGGGATTTTTGGCTCAAAAACTTTGGGACTTTTCTTTTTTCGACTTAGTAATGAGTGAAAAATTGTGGGAATGATGAGAGAGGAAGTCCAAAGTCCAAACATAATACTCCCTCTGTCCCAAAAAGTTAGTCCCTCTTTTTCATTGTTACTACGAATAAAATTTGAGCAATAATTTGAACTACTTTTAATCATCTTAATGAGAATCTAAAAAAATTGGTATTGATAATATTTGTAATGGCGTATCAATAACAAGTTATAAATTTTCATTAGGATAAAAAAGTAGCATAAAAGTTCATTCGTAATAACAACAAAAGAAAGAGGGACTAACTTTCAAGGACCGAGGGAGTATAACAAGCCAAGGTTCCTTGGATTTAAAGACACCTATACGCTTTCCATTACAAGATAGAAACACAGCTAAGAAAATAGCAAGAATCATAATGGAACACAATAGAGAAGAAGAAATTCTAGTTAGATAGAAAATATCAGGGCATTAGCTTCCAAAGGAGTATATAATATTGGGCATCAACATTGAACCATCAACTAGTAGCACCAATCAATTAAATAACGGCCTGAGTTATACACCTTTCACTTGATTAGTTGAACCTTTACACTTTTCATATATTAGACTTTTCAATTGGTCGTGGTATCACCACTATGCTCAATCTTTTTCACGTGGAAAGGCAAAGAGGGTAGAACAAAATACCATTAGCATTTTGGTAGAGCTTATATGTGCACTTGAATGTATGCATCAGCCAATGAGCTTTAGCTCAGAAGGCATACGCCCTCCTCCGTTCCTTGGAAAGATTGAGGTTATGATTCCCTTCCCCCCCCCCCCCCAGTTGTAATTTGAAAAGTTTAATGTTGACAAAACAATATGCATCAGCATATTTTGGGAAGCAAAGTTAGAAGGGCCAGATTTACTGAAGGGGTAAGATTCTTCCTACGGAGATTATACATGACCAGGTATATACAAGAAGGTCACACTTATATTATATGTACTCTTGTCTAATGGAAAGAAGAGGGATATACCTCATTGTACAAGTGCTCAAGCTGTTCTTTAGCCTGTGGAAAGTTGTTTGAACACCATTGTCGCAGTGTAAAAATGTTGTCTGCAAAGTACTTTCAAGTGAAAATCATGAACAGATGACTACCAAAGCCAGAAAAGCAAAGGTGAATAGAATCATGGCGTAAGAGGCCAAACCTGTCCATCTGTTAGCTGCTGCATGGGCAACTTCAATAGAATTTTCTGATACAGATGAAATCCATATGAATAAAAGATAGTGTCAGGTATCTTTAGGAATTGGCATTTCAGCGTGAACAATATATACTTCTTCCATCCCCCAAAAAGAAATGCATTTGACAAGTCAAAAAATTGAAGCACTAATTCCATTCTCTAGAATGTTCTCTCGTTAGCCTTCTAAGCATTAACCTCTAAACATTTCAGACAAAGAACCAATTTTTGTGAGAGCATTTTGAGGCGATCCCTTGAGTTTATACTCAATTTTTAGAAGCATTGACTCATTTTCCAGGACAAACAAAAAAGTAAAGATCAACTCTTTTTATGAGGCATATAACCAACGAAAGGAAGTTTAGGCATTGATTTACTCATTGCTTCGAAGGCAGCTGGATCATTGTCTGCATATTGTCCCATCTCTCCCTGAACATTAAGATAACAGGCTTATGAGAAAATTGAGATTGTCCGAAGTGACTGAAGGATGATTAGGGAAAAGAATGTAGTCTACCTTGAGCTCATTATATTTTTGTTCAATTGCTTTGAGCCTACTCAAAGCCTCTTCTCGTTCATTCTGGTAAAAATGCATAAGAATAAACATTTAGAAAAAGAGATGTATTTGAAGAAGAAAAAAGTCTTTGTGCGTAGATCCCAGATCACATTGTTCTGAATTCATGCGCCATGAAGACCAAAATATTGGTAGTAATTGAAGAGTCAGTCCTAAACAGAAGAAGATAAATTTGTCGGACATACTGAATCTTCCCGTCCTTTCTTTAGGGCATCACATTGTTCAACAAGTTCTGCATGCCGCTTCTTACTACTATGAAGGTCTGACTCGAGCTTTTTCTGAATATTTCTTAGCTGTAACAATGTATTGATACAATAAGAGCTAAGATGAAAATACACAAAGATGTATCGGGTACATACAGGAAGCCAATTCCATGAATTTCCAAAGTGGTTAGCATACCTGATTTCCAGCACAACTAGGAAGACTCCAAAAGTAAATCTGAAATTTTTCCAAAATGGGAAGCAATATTTATAACGAATGCAAGCAGATGCTGTTAAAGCTCAATCAGAGTTTCAAAGAGAAACTACTGTTCTATCAGAAAGGAAATGCCCTTACAGAAGTTCCTATCTTATCTTTTGAGACAAGGTCATCATCCACAAGACTTTGGACAACATCTTTTACAGACTGACTGATAACACCTTTCTTGGGACCCAACTTCTCAAGCTCCTTCAGCTGAATATACATAACACACATTAATAATCTAATACAGATGAGAATTAATCAATCAGCAGAGCTGAACTTTGTGCATAACATAGAACAGAAATGCTTGGGAGTAGAGAACCTAGCAAAAAACAAAGGTAGCGCTAGATAAATTCCTAGAGCAACAGATCCAAATCTTTTGAAATTCTAAATTCATGCTTCCACGTGAACAGACAATGTACTTCAAATAAAAGCAATAACTAAGTGATCAACGCAAAAGTAATGATTGGCAATATAACTAGTCTAGACTCTAACCATGCAGTCCTTACCTTGGTATATGAAATGTCTTGTTCTATATCATTAAGGATTAACAAGCTGATGCATGAATGCAGAGTCTACAAGAAAATTTATACAATAAGAATGGTCTGCTTCTCGGATTTACATCAAAACAAAATCTGTTTTAGCCAATAACATAAAACTACTACTAATATCAAACTTGGTGTATTAAGTGCGCACATGGTAATAAACTTAGAAAGTGCCTCAAATAGAAATAATAAATCATATAGCAATTAACACTCACAAGGTAGAAGTCTTGAGAGTCATAAAAGATCTGGAGCATCTTCTCACGCTTTTCTTCCAACGATAGACCTCTTTTCTTAGACTATTCAAACCAAAGTGGAAGTCAAATCAGCCAGATATTTAACATTTGAAAATAAGAAGAAAAAAAAAAGGAACTACCAGGACATGATAAAATAACAAAAAACTGGAAAGAGAAATGTCAGAAGCCAATGGAGACATCACTCTGAGCTTCATCGCACCAAATATTGCGAGAGGATTTTAGAAGGAAGGGGTGTGTCATATTTCCATTTTCATCTTCCACTTCAAAGAGAGCATAACTAACGAAAAATGTCCACAACCAGGAACGGGTACTATTAGGAAGGCAACATTCCAACTTTGGTCCTAAAATAACTAGTTCCCCTTTCTGTTGACTGCGCACAGAATGAAAAAGATCTAACTCCCACTGCTGGCATTTAAAATCAAGATCCCATTGATCTTAGTAAGTTTTTTTTTCATCCACAACCTCCCTGCCCCCCTCACTCACACACACACACACACACTCAAACGCACTAGTACAAAGATAGAGACAAATTCACACAGCATCACCACAGCTTTGCAAATGTATCTGATATACATTTCTACCATAGACCTAGTAACCGTAAGAGCATTGATATAAGAATATTTCCAATTAAATCAAAATACGACACATTCAACAATATCATATATCAGTGTACACAAAACAGAATCCCTAGAAAGTGAATCGAAATACAATTTTATATGCATGAAATCAATCGCGTCGAACTTGACCTAACATTCAACGGAACAAATTCAATAAAAATTTAGGGTTTCTAACAGAGAAACGTTACATACCATTGTGATTTGAAATATCTCGAACAGGACAACACAGAAAGGGAGAAAAAGGCCTCGGTGAACCGGTGAGGTGGGTCGAAGAAGGCTCCAACTCTTTCAGATTTCACACTTACTGCGTGTTTCATTTAGCGGGAAAAAACCAGCTTCTTTTTTCTATTTGGGCAACGCTTGGCTTAAAAAAAAAAAAGTTTACAAAATGAAAATGAATGATACAAGATGTGGTGACGATATTTTATTAGCTACATTGATAGTGAACTCGTCACACTTCAATTAAAAATACCAACACAATTATGACACCTCATTTTATAGTCATTTTTGTAACTTTATTATTTCCCTTTTTATTTTCATTTAATATAATAACTCAAATAAATATTTGGTCCTCCAAATTTTAATAATTTATGCTTTTGTCCTGCATCTTATAAGTCTACTCATTTTGTCCTCCAAACTACCCCTGTACTACTTTTGTGTGTCATTTCATGTACCACTTACAATCCAACCGTTCACATGTTTGAATTTTTTATTGTAAATCTGTTAAATTCGTAACATTTGCTGACAAACCTGTTAGATTTCTAACGGCTCATCGTTATCCATGGGCACTTTTTTATTAAAACCATTGTACGCAGGTCATAGTGTGAGTTTCGTGAGTACGAGGGCAAATCGTCAATCTAGCAATAGTACGCAGGTTCAAATGGCAATAAACTCGTTAAAATTTTTGCCAAAAGAAAGTCAAGAATTTTCAAATCATTTTTCCAATTTCAAATTTAATGCTCTGAAGTTTTGGAGTTGCCAAACACAGGATTCGGGGTAAGTGCGTTGGAGTTTATTGCAAAAGTGACATGCGTACTTTGTGCAATATATCAATTTGACTAGCGTACTTTGGAAACATCAAATGTGGGTTGCGTACTTAATGTTTTTTAAATTTTGATACCACTTTTTTAACACCCGTTAAAAACTTAACGGGACTTCCATAACTTCCGGCGATCTCCATAAATTCCAGCCACCTCCAAATTTTTCCGGCATCTCACACACACTTACACAAACACAAACACCCATCTGATTCCCATAATCAAGATCAAAAACCCACCTCGATATGTTTGATTTTTCTTGATTTAGTACCAAAATTGTATCACTGTCTCTACTCTAGTTCCTCATTTATTTTGGCTGGAATTTTCTGGAGATACTTCAGATTTTCTCAAACATGTGCTGCAGGCGATGTCCATTTTCAAAAATGTGACCCATTATAATTGTATTATGCTGTTGGGGTTGGTGCCAAAACCATTGGAAAGGCGATGAAATATCTTGATTATGGGAATCAGATGGGTGTTTGTGTTTGTGTAAGTGTGTGTGAGATTGCCGGAAAAAATTGGAGGTGGCCGGAATTTATGGAGATCGCCGGAAGTTATGGAAGTGACTGGAAGTTATGGAAGTCCCGTTATGTTTTTAACGGGTGTTAAAAAAGTGGTATCAAAATTTAAAAAACATTAAGTACGCAACCCACATTTGATGTTTCCAAAGTACGCTAGTCAAATTGATATATTGCACAAAGTACGCATGTCACTTTTGCAATAAACTCAAGTGCGTTTACATATCAAGAACATTCTCATTTTTTAGGGATTACATGATTGAACGTAGAGATAATATTGATAAATCAAACTTGTTATACATCAAACTTTAAAATCACAAGGCAAGGCGGCTATGAGCATGTGTTCCCGGGTGATGTATATTTTTATCTCTTCAAGTGTTGACTACAGTATTTAGGATTTTTTCTCTTCAAGTGTTTGGTTAAGGGACTGTGCTAGGGTATACATGGACGCTACATGGTGCTATTTGGGGGCCGCGGCCCCTTTGATTTTTTTTTTCTTTTTTTACAAGTGCAACTTTTTTAAAAGGTTGGGTATTAGTGCAATTTAGTATACTTTTGCTCTTTATTTATGAAGTAAAAAGTACATTAATGTTTTTTTTCCCCTTATACAATTTTTGCCCCCGTTTACAAAAAATCCTAGGTCCGCCACTGCATGGACGTGAACAAAATCAATGTGGTAATAATGGTACTCGAGATTTTTCCAAAGTTCAATTATTTTGTACGAAATGTTAACATTTAGAAGGAGAAATATGAAACATAGTAAAATGAAACTATCAACAAAATAATAATATTATGAAAATAAAGATTTAGGGCACGTGCAGTCTGACGATAAAACAATCAATTTTTACAGTAGATGTTATATTTACGGTGGATGAGTTAAATGTCATAGTACACGTGTTACGTTTTATCGATAAATGTGAAAAACAAAATTACATCTTTTATATATAAATAACATTTTATAGTAATATAAAATCAACAAATGTTGTATTCCGTCGGACTGCGATAGATCACAAATCCATCAAAATACTACTACAAGGAAACCCAAAAGGGGACATAGTTTAAGAAAGGCAAACTGCTAAGATATGCAACGTAGTTTCCGATTTTTATCAAATAATGCAACCTACTAACTAGTGGCAGATATATGAAACGTACTTTACTATCATATATCAAATAATGCAATGTACAATTTTTTTCTAACGCCGTTAAAAATTCTAACAGAAGTATGAATTTCGTTAAAAAAAACTAACAAAACGTTTCTTTAATAATCCAAAAAATGTAAACTTTCGTTAAAAAACTAACAAAACGTTTCTTTAACAATCCTTTCAATGGGACGGTGGTGGGTATCTCATCACTTTCTCATGTTTCCTTTTCATTTTGAGTTAGTTTCGTTAAATATATAGCTGAACTCGTTAAAAATTTAATGTGTTTTGAGTAGGTTGCATTATTTGATAAATGATAGTAAAGTACGTTTCATATATCTGTCACTAATGAGTAGGTTGCATTATTTGATAATAGAGGCTTAGTACGTTGCATCAAGCACTAATTATTCCGTTTTTAAGAAATGAAAAATGAAAAAGTTCCCTTGATTGGGTTGTACTCAATGTGTCGGCACTTGAATTCTTACTTTTTCTTTCAAGAGTCCAAAACATACACGAAACTTGCTTAAGACGGTCAACAACTACATTTGATTATGTTCAGAAGTGCCCACAACCTGTTTGTCTAAATGTCATTGTGAATAAACTATCATATGGCTGACTAGATATGCACAAAGCTCGGCCACTAGCTCAATAAACAACTACTCCTAGTTCATCCACTAGCTCAACCTGTTTGGATGCAAAAATCATTGTCAAATTCATACAGAGTTTTGTTTTTGGTCAGCTCTAAGTTCTTGACAAATTACTTGATTAAAAACATGTCCAGATTGAATGAAACGAGTCTGGTATTTGGGCATTTCTAATTCTTAGTGAATTTCCATTTTTTGTTCTCTTTTTGTTCTTGAAAAGAACAAAATGGGCATTCATTTAGGGACAGGCGTGGTAGCAGTGGCGAAGCCAGGATTTTACGAAAAGGGGGTCAAAGTTGTTTGTGGGATAAGTATTATTGTTGAAGTTTACAAATTTAGTATACAAGTTGTTTGTAGGATAAGTATTATTGTTGATGTTTACAAATTTAGTATACAAGGGGGTCAAATAGTGAAAAAAAATCTCAAATTTAAGGGGGTCAAAATGTATAAATTCATCATTTTTAGTAGTAAAATGTCATTTTCTAAAATTTTAAAGGTACTAAAATTGACCCATTCCAAAATTCAAGGGGGTGACCCCCTTGCCTTTGCCCTAGCCTCGCCGCTGCGTGGTAGAATAGTTGATAATACTCCCTCCGTCCCAAAATGATTTTCTCATTTGCCATTTCTCACTGTCCCAAAAAGTTTTTCCCATTTCTAAAGCAAGTGTTCATGTCCTTAAAAAGTTTGAATAGTCAAACGCAAATATCATTTTAGGACGGAGGGAGTATAAGACTCGATTTTGGCCGTACTTTGTCTACCAATTGTCACAATTCTTGGCAGATAGTCATAATTCTTGAATGGCATGCATTAGGTATATATACGTCCTATCCGTTGAAAAGTAAAAACAACAGGCTAACAGTTGTCATAAAAGAGCCAAGAAAGCCAAAGAAGAAGTGGAAAATATTCAATGGGATTCTTTCTTCTATCGCTGCTTTGTTTTGCAACAATAACAGTTTGTGTTCATGGGCAACTTCAAACAGGTCAGTCATCTTCTTCAAAGCCTTTTGTCAAGTGAATTTGCTTATAGTTGATTGTTTTGCTCATCAAAAAAGGGTTCTTTTCGGAAACTTGATTACACCCTTCTTTTCAAGCAGTTGAAACTATAAACTGTTGGGAATTGACCCATATTACCCAAATCCTACTTCAATTAGGAAATATTGTTAGGATCCTATATTGATTAGGAAGAGGAGAAAGTTGATTAGGAAAGGATTACTAGAATCCTAATTTGGTTAGGAAGAGGAAGTGTAATCCTACATAAACTATGAAAGGGGTGTGCCTCCCCATTATAAATAGGCTTCACTAGTTAGAGTTTTTTGTGACAACTCAAGAGAGAGTTAGCATAGGCATATAATTTAGAGAGAGAAATTGTATGCTTGTATGCGTAGGTGAGGATATTCAAGAGTGTTGAGAGAGGGACTCCATTCTTGTAATATCGAGAAAATTTAATATATTTATTGTTGGGTGGAATAGGCTTTAAGCCGAACAACGAAAAATTGTGTGTTTTGTCTTCGGTTGTGTGCGTGTGTTGTTTGGATTCTCTTGTTGCGATTTCTCTTGTTGGTGAGTGATCCCAACAAGTGGTATCAGAGCCCAGGTTGATGGATGGGCCCGACGCGCAGTGGACCGCGTGTGTGAGATGTGTGGGATTTCGTTTGGTGTGACCTCGCGAATGGAGCACTGTGTGTGCCTTGTGTGAAAGTCTTCTCGATATTGGTGATCGGGCGGCGTGTCCTGTAGATGGTGTTAGCGGCGGTACAAGTTTCGCTGGAGGTACTTGAGTTGAGGGGAGGTTTGTTGGGGTGTCAACCCAAGTCCCACATCGGCAATTGAAAGAAGAATTGTCTTATATATAAAGGTGTCCACACACTCCATTAGTATGTGGCCTTTTGGGAGATGACCCAAAAACAAATCCGTGTGGGCTGGGCCCAAAGCGGACAATATCATACTAATGTGGAGTGGCGGGTGTGGTCGTGGTCCCAAGAACATTAGTATGAGGCCTTTTGGGAGATGACCCAAAAACAAATCCGTGCGGGCTGGGCCCAAAGCGGACAATATCATACTAATGCACTGAAGCAGCGGAATCTAACATCCATTCAAACTTCTTTTCTTCAGTCGAACCAGCAACAGCCAATGTCTCTGTCAAAAGGAAATCTCCTTCATAACTATCATTTATATTGACATTCTCCTCGTCAACCTTTTTCTTCCCTTTGAAACTACGCATACTCTTCAGATCTTCACGAAATTGTTGGCAACCCATCTGCATATGACCAGTCTCTCAGCAGTAGAAGCACTCAACCTTACTCATGTCTCTCTCTCTCCCCTCGATTGAGACCTTGCTCTCCTATTTGTGCCACCTCGATTATAACTCCTTCCTCTTTCAGAACCCTCTGCAACTAGTAGTCTGTCTCCATTGGAGAAGCTATCACTCCTTGACATCCTTTCATTATCCCTCAACGCTTTAACAACATCATCCAGTGTTAAGGTGGTCCTACCTGTCAACATCGTCTGTCTAAAAGACTTGTAAGACTTGGGTAATGAAGCCAACAACAATAAAGCTTGCTCCTCATCTTTGATTACCTCTTCAACATTAGATAATCGTCCTACTAGTTGACTGAAAGAATTTATATGGTCATGCAAACTACCCCCTTCGTCATACTTTAAGCAATACAAATCCATCTTCAAGAACAAGTGATTAGTCAACGACTTTGACGCATAAATACTCACAAGTTTCTCCCAAATACCCCTCGGTGTTTTCTCCTTCAAAACACTATACAAAATTTCGGGAGCAAGTGCTAACCTGATTGTGCTCGAAGCCTTCTTCTGAATCTTCGCCCAATCCGCGTCTTTCATTCCATCCGGCTTGTTCTCTTCTAAAGCTTCATCAAGACCCTGTTGAACCAACACATCTTGGATTGTCATCTGCCACACGGTGACATCCATCCTTCCATCGAAAATTGGGACTTGATACTTCGATCCACCAATATCCATATTCTCCAAAATATGAAAGGGGTGTGTCTCCCCATTATAAATAGGCTTCACTAGTTAGAGTTTTTTGTGACAACTCAAGAGAGAGTTAGCATAGGCATATAATTTAGAGAGAGAAATTGTATGCTTGTATGCGTAGGTGAGGATATTCAAGAGTGTTGAGAGAGGGACTCCATTCTTGTAATATCGAGAAAATTTAATATATTTATTGTTGGGTGGAATAGGCTTTAAGCCGAACAACGAAAAATTGTGTGTTTTGTCTTCGGTTGTGTGCGTGTGTTGTTTGGATTCCCTTGTTGCGATTTCTCTTGTTGGTGAGTGATCCCAACATAAACTTATATAGTCTATCATCAAATTAATGTATCTATTTCATTTCTGTTCTTTCAGGGTTTATAAGCATTGATTGCGGGTCACAAGAAAATTTCAACTTTGTGGATATTGATACCGGAATAAGCTACACATCAGATGGAGCTTTCATCAACACGGGCACAAACCGAAACATATCTTCAGAATACGCGTACCCAAACAATCCTATGTTACCGCAACCTCTGTCAGATGTCAGAAGTTTCCCTAGAGGGAACAAGAATTGCTACACGTTAAGGCCCACAGATGGAAGGAACAGCAGAAATCTGATTCGAGCTCTTTTCATGTATGGAAACTATGATGGAGACAACAGACTGCCTGTGTTTGATCTCTATGTCGATGCCACTCACTGGTTATCAGTTAGTTTCACCAACGCCTCTGAAATTGTTTCACCGGAGATAATTGCAGTTGCGTTAACAGATACCATAAGTATATGTCTGATTAATATAGGTCGGGGCACTCCGTTTATATCAGGATTAGAGCTAAGACCTCTGAATGGTTCAGCTTATAATACTGAACCGGGGAGTTCAGGTTCATTAGTTATGTTTCAGAGACTGGATATAGGATATATCAATGGAAGTGGCAGATATTTAGATGATCCATATGATCGGATTTGGTCACCTTATAACTCCCCTTCTTGGGACTCAATAACAACCTCTGAAGATATTGATACGAGTGGAAATGGTTATAGAGCCCCTTCTGGGGTCATTAGAACAGCAGCCAGGCCAGGAAATAGCACGGGATCCTTGGACTTGACCTGGACAACATCTGACCCGAACGCACAGTTTTACGTTTACATGTACTTTGCTGAGTTGGAGCAGTTAAGAAGAAACCAATCAAGAATTTTCAATGTTTCTTGGAATGGAAATCCTCTGTTTGGACCTTTGATTCCTCGTGGCTTTGATACATTGACTGTATATAATTCAAGACCCCTGGTGGGTAGGGAACATCGGCTTTCCATTTTCAGAACTGGAAATTCAACCCATCCGCCCATTCTTAATGCTATTGAGATTTATATAGTCAAACAGTCAAATGCATCAGCAACATTCTTCAGTGATGGTATGTTTCTTTTTCAAGTTACAAAGCTCTCTATTTCATTAGCTACGCGCCTGATAAGTTGCAGAAGGAACTATGAACAATTATCAGTCGCGAAAGAATGAAGTTTGTAATAACAATGGTTTTGCTCTGATTTTTGTTTTTACGAATAGGTGATGCAATAAAAGACATTAGAACTGTGTATCAAGTGAACAAAAATTGGGTGGGAGATCCGTGCAGTCCAATGAATTACTCGTGGGAAGGTCTAACATGCAGCTTCAGTAATTTAAGCGCCCCTAGAATAGTTTCGATGTAAGTTAAAGCTTCATAGAAGTACAGATTCTGTCTTTCCTTCGTTTCTGATTTTAACATTTTCTTGTTATGGTTTTTGGATTAGAAACCTGACCGCAAGTGGTTTGACCGGGGAAATAGCTCCTTCCATTGCCAGTCTTTCATCATTAGAGACACTGTGAGTATAATTGAATGTATTTATTTTACGCCATTTTGGAACACAATGTCTAGATTTTATGACATCTTTTTTATTGTCAGGGATTTATCAAATAATAGCTTGACGGGAACTATACCTGAGTTTCTGCAAGAACTGTCAGGTCTTAAGTTTATGTAAGTTCCATGACTGAAATGGTTATGTATAAGATGTACAGTCGTAATTTGGCAAGAAGAAAATACTGTAGTACTCCATATGACTTAACTTCATTGTTTCAGAAATTTGGAAGGCAACCAACTTTCCGGCTCTGTTCCAAGGGATCTCTTAGATAAATCAAGGGACGGATCTCTCATACTAAGGTAATTTAAACCTTCCCATTATTGGGATTTCTCTGCTGAAGCGTTTTCCCTGAAAAAAGCTTAGCTTCATACCATAAAAATATACATGAATTCTGCGTTTTCAAATATACTGCTTGAAAAACTTCAAAAATGGAGCTTTTAGAATATGCCTTATTTGCCTTTTCTTTTCCTTTACTACAAAGCACTTCATTTTAGCTTATGATATAATATGTAAAAGCCACATTTTCTAGAAACAAAAAAACAAAAAAAAACTGAACTTTTTAGTCTGAAATTATTTGTTTAGACTGTGTTTTTATCATTTGTCATGTCCGTGGCGCTCTAGGGTGGACAGCCAAAATCTATGCAACTCAGGCTCGTGCAAAAAAAGGAGCAGGAATGTGGTTCCAATAGTTGTGCCCATTGTAGTTATTTTGGTCCTTGGAGTTGTACTAATTACTGTCTGGAGAATAAGAAAAAATCGCAGATCAGGTAGCTGCATTTGCTATTTAGTACTAGCAAATTTCCAGAAAAAAACACCAAAAAAATGTGATTCTGAACTAAATGACACCATGAAATGCTTAATACAGGGAAAGCAGTTTCAGACGGAGAAGGAATAGCATTGCCATCACTGAAAAAACAGTTTACATATGCTGAGGTTGTAAGCATTACTGATGACTTCCATACCGCGATTGGCAAAGGAGGTTTTGGGACAGTATATCTAGGCCATTTGAGAGATGGAAACCAAGTTGCAGTCAAGTTACTCTCTTCCACCTCATCTCAAGGTTCTAAAGAGTTTCAAAACGAGGTTTGTGAATTCTTTCTACGGATTTGGGGCCTGTGCAGTTGAACAGCACACAAAAGTCCATTTGTACTGCTAGATAATTCATTAAGGGTATAATTGTCTTTTGACCCCCACTCTCCCACCAACTGGAGTCACCCATTTGTGAAAGATATAATCTTGATTATTGAGCATTTGGACTTCTGTGCAGTTGAACTGCATAGGCCCCAAATCCATCTTTCCACTATGCAATAATGCAACCCGAATTAGAAAGTAAAACTAGTTATGAAATGAACTAACTGAAAAAGGTTATACTGTATTTATTTGATTTTCTTGTATAATTTCAGGCTGAGCTTTTGATGAGAGTTCATCACAGGAACTTGGCCACCTTCGTTGGTTACTGCGATGAGCGAAACAATATGGCACTCATCTACGACTACATGGCTAATGGAAACCTCAAAGATTATATCTCAGGTATTACATGGCCTCATCGTTATCTGCAATTTCCTTAATTAGAAATGCGACATTTATTTTAGGTTGGTAATTATTCATTTTCGTGCCTGCAGATAAAAATACAGATGCCTTGAGCTGGGAAATGAGACTTCGAATAGCAATAGATTCTGCACAAGGTTAGTACACTGATTCAAATAACATTATTTCACTCAAATCAGAGTAAATTTGATTATCTGAACAGAATTTTCATGTTTTTTTTTTACTAAAATATTAAAATGTTTTGTTCTGGATTGCAGGACTAGAATATCTGCATCATGGTTGCAAGCCACCTATAATTCATAGAGATGTTAAGTCCGCCAATATCCTTTTAAGCGATACTTTGGATGCTAAAATAGCAGATTTTGGTCTTTCTAAAGGTTTGCCTGCTGATGGAACTACTCACATCCATACTACAGTCATTGGCACAACTGGCTATCTCGATCCAGAGTACGATTTCACTATACAAAAGCAAGCTAATTAACGAATCTAACAAAACTAACTGAAGTCCGTTAACTAATTCTACATCTGATCTTTCTTAGGTACTTCGTATCTCAAAAACTTAACGAGAAAAGCGACGTTTACAGTTTTGGGATCGTTATGCTAGAGTTAATCACAGGCCAACCTGCAATTCTGAAGCACAAGGATCATCAACATATAATACAATTTGTGGCTCCTTTTCTTCAGAAAGGTGAAATAGAGAGCATCATTGATGAGAGATTGGGAGGAGATTTTGACATGAATTCTGTATGGAAATTCTTGGAACTCGCGATGGCGTGCACTACTAGCACGTCTGTAGAAAGAGCTAATATGAGCTTCGTGTTAACAGAGTTAAACGAGTGTTTGAAAATGGAGTTGGCTCGGGGTAAGGAAAGAGAGACATTGCCCAGAAACGAGAATCGTGTTATATACGTAAAATCGAGTCATTCATCAGAAGCATTTTCTCAGGTTTACGAGTCAATGACCGGTCCATCAGCTAGATAGTGAAGCCTTATGCTGTTTTTGTGTCTGAAATGTGCAGTGAAAATATGTTATAAACTTTTTTTTTTATTATTATTATTTATTTTTTTTTGTAAATTTTGGTGAGTTGATGTAAACTAGAACCTGCATTATAATTAAGGTTTGACTTAATCCTCTAATTTTCTTATACTTGTCAGGATTGACCCTCTAACATTGTGAGACCTTGAGGTTTCCACTTTAAAACTTATGGTTAGCTAGTTTTTTTTAGGTGTAAATAAATCTCCCGGGGCTCCAATGGGAGATGGTTGATATTTTGATGACTATTATAACGAAGAGGATGACTTTATCCTCGGAAAAAAGACATGGCAAGAGTACGGTAAAAAAAGACTGAGGTTCTAAAAGATATTGGGGAGGCTCTAAAAGACACTAGTGATAAATTCTATTTCTCTTTGTCTTTCTTTTATTTTATTTCTTTTTGTTTGCTTTTTATTATTCCATGATGATTTTGTTCTAGTCCCCCGTCACAATTGATCTTCTTATTTTACTTCTTATTTTAATAAAATTTAGGGGGCCCTTGCCCTTTTCGATTAAAAAAATAGTTTTTTACCAAATAATAGACTGTTATTCACACACCCCAAATCTCGAAGTACACCAATTTCATGCTTTAAAATAATTATATTCTCTCCATCTCAAAATGATAATTTTATTTGACTTTTCAAATATTTTAAAGTTACATTATAGATTTTGAAAATTCCACAATTTTTTAGTTACAATTAAAAAAAAAAAAACTATCATATTTGTTTGGGACAGAAGGAGAAGGAGTATTGCACAACATCTTTTAGCAAAAACGATGGCTGTCCTGGGGTGAATAGCAGCACTATTATCAAATTAATCTCGGATGGAAAAGAGTCAAACTACATTAGAAAATAGAAATATCAAGGCTATCCAAAGAGATAAATGTGGGCCTATTTTGACAAAATTAGTGCATGCAGATTAACCTAACACATAACTACTCTTATCAGTGGAAGAGTTAAATGTTTTTAAGGGGGTCAAATTAATTTATTTATTTATTTATAAATAATGTGGTATCATATGAATTTGGTTAGAATGCAATTCTTTTTTTTTTTAGTATTATTATTATTTATAAATCGATCAAAATTAAATAGTACGGAGTATTAAATTATTATTTTTTCAAATACAAATGGGGCTGCTAACTCTTGAGGTGGGTACTAATAATGTGTAGTTAACTCAAAAAGAGATGGCAAATTGGGTTTAAAAATAGAAGAATGGTAACTACATATAGCTAGGAAATAGGGTTTAACGAAATTTAGTAAACATGTCTAAGTAAACTATGGGCAATAATCAGAACTCTTCGAAGAAGACAAGTGATTAATTAAAACTAGTTAATTATTTAAATTAGCATTTTTCAGAAATAAAAAAATTAAAAAAATAGCAAGTTGTCATGAAAAATTAAACATTTGATAATAATTGACTTTTCATTATGATCTAAGTTAATCTGTCGTCACATATTACAATCAACAAAAGTATACTTTGTTGATTGACTTGAACCAAGTACGTTAAAGCGGACGAATGTTCAAAGGGATGCAATTAAATTTAATTTCCCGTGCGTGGAATAAGCACGGAAACCGGGAGAGATTAAGCAAAGTTAATGTTGTTTTCAAGTCATACAAGTTGTGAATTAAGGGTTATATAAAAATGTGTGTCTACACTAAACATGTGGTAATAATTTAACAGCTTCTATAATTGGAAATAGTCCTTGAGGCTTAACTTGTGGAATGAAGACATCTTTCATGGATCTAATTTTTTTCTTGAAATTTATAATCCCTCCTCCTCTGTTTTTAGTTGAATATCATTTTTTTTAAAAAAAAAATGTTTCAATATAAATGTCTTTTTGGGGAAAAAAAGAAACTTTTTGTATAAATGTTTTTTTACCAAAAAAATTTCACCAGTCTCTTTATACTTGTAAAATTAAATATTTGAAAATGGATAACATGATGAATCTTTGCCATTTAATTATATAAAATGTAAAAATTGAGAAATTCATTTAGAGACGGAGGTATCACGTGTGAATGCCAATATCAACTTTGTACCCAAAAGGAAAAAATCGTATGTGCGTGTTTTTACTCTTTCTTCTTAGTGTGTAATTTTGACACTCAACCTCCATATAATTTTCCTTTTCCTTCATTATTTCCATAACTGAGAGGAGTATTATATATATATATATATATATATGTGTGTGTGATAATGTACTAGCCATTTTTATTGAGTTTGGAATAGGGAGTACCTTTTTGAAGATGCTAGTAGAAACTACTCCCTTCCGTCCCAAAATGATTTTCTCATTTGCCATTTTTCATTGTCCAAAAAAAAGTTCTTCTCATTTTTACAATTTAGGCTTAAATGTGACATGGCTAGTGAAGCAAGTGTTCACACCCTTGAAATGTTTGAATAGTCAAACGTGAAGATCATTTTGGGACGGAGGGAGTATTGTTTAAAAGGAAGTCAAAAAATATACTCGTATATAAGGAAGTTTCTTAGAAATTATTCAGAAAACATAACACAAATATTGGTGGGAGATCCTTAAATTGTCTCCCATGCAACTTTTTCGACCAATGAACAGTCAAGAAATAATAAGCCAGCATGGATTGACTAGAGAGTATTGTCTGCAATCATATGATAATTTTTCAAAATAAAACAATAACTGAATCAGCAAACCCTCAAGTTAATTGGCTTAAATATGATTATTCTGTTTTTTTGAGAAAGAGATAATTAAATTAGGAAATCATTTCTCAAAAGCTCCTGAAACAAATTTAATTTTTTTAATAAGGACAAACAATTTGATTTATTTTGAAAAAGTCCACAAGGTGAATATTTATTGCTCAAAAACCATCTGGAATACAACTATCAGAGTTTTTTTTTTTTTTTTTTAACTTCTCTCAGAGCGACTGGATGGACTTTAGAGAAATTAAAAATAATAGAGTCCTTATAAAGACTAAACATTTGGCTTGATGACTTTTAAGAAAATTCCCCGTTGAACTCTTTTTATAAATCTAATCCTTAGTTACTATTCATTGGATTATGAGTAATACAAAGTGTGGTACAGAAATTCTCGCATTGTATCACTCATGATCCAATGATTCAAATTTATTAGGAGTGACAACATGATGAGGTCATCTAAACATGCATGCGAGTTGTTGGATCATGATTAATACAGTGTGTAGTACATAAAGTGGTACATAAAATATTAAATTATTAGTTACAAAATGAATTTGCAATTTAATTTCTTTCCCTTTTAAAACAAAATGAAACGTAAGATTAATTATGCAAATGTTATGATTTTCTCTTTATTAAGTAAATATCATCACATTATCATTTGATGTGCCAAACTTTCAATAATACTAACCTCCGTCCTAGCTCAATGTGCACTGTTTGATTTTTTTTTTGGTCAATTCAATTGATCTTTGACCATGATTTTATGAAAATCTAAACATCTCTATGCAATTCTATAAAATGTTTTTGATGCTATTCGTAACGATGAAACAATAACAAGTTTTAAAATTGCTTATGAATATCAACATTTTCATAAAATTATGGTCAAAGTTTGATTGCATTGACCAAATGAATAGTGAAAAGTGCACATTGAGCTGGGACGGAGGTTAGTATAACTTATCATGTTTGTGCTTTGTTGAAACCTCACTAAGTTTATTGGTTCTTTTAGAAATGATAGTATTTTTATGGGGTTAAAACAACTTTTTCTTTTGTAAGGATATGATGGAGTATATGCGAATTTTTTATTATAAAAGACTGTTAAAAGAGTTATGAAAATTCAAATGCCACTACATTGTAGGGAGTGAGAGAGAGAGAGAGAGAGAGAGAGAGAGAGAGAGAGAGAGAGAGAGAGAGAGAGAGAGAGAGAGAGAGAGAGATGAGAGTCTAAGACATTTGCACAAAATATTCCCTTTCTATAAATTAAATTTTCTTTTACATAATTACTTGCGATTACCGCCATAAACACATAGCTTTAAACTCTACAAATCTAATAGCAAACTGATCCTTGCTAAATCAGTTAATTACACTTTGGTACCATCCTAATTCTGGTTCATCATTTCTTGAAAACAAACTAGAATAGCTCGAGTTATAAGCTTGATGATCAATCCCAACTTCACTAATCATCTCTTCCTGAAAATCAAAGCCATTAAGAAACCCTAATTCTCCGGCCATTTCAACACCATACCATGAAGCGTAATCACTATTTTCTCGAGAAATTGAAGGCGATAAAATTGGAGTTGTTACTTGAGAATTTGAAGACGACACCATGTTGAAGCTTCTATTAATCGCAGTACTCGTTCCCTCTTCCTCTTCGTCCTCCATTAGCCATGATAAAATCGAGAAATGACTTGAACCTGAGACCTCTTGTTCTTTATAACTCATTAATTCCGTTGAATTGGGAATTAATGTTGTTGAATTCATGATTGTATAATCCTTATTCTCGTAGTCATGATCAGCTTCTTCAACTTTAGGTGAAATAATTGAATTATTATTATTTCTATTATTACTGGAAAAATTATTCCAGTTGGTGCCTTGAACCGCCACAAGCTTCTTCTTCATTTTGGTGTTCCAATAATTCTTTACATCGTTGTCTGTTCTTCCTTGTAAATTTGAAGCAATTACGGACCACCTAATAAATACAAAACATATTAAATTAGTATATTACGAGAATTAAAGAAAACTAATTAATTTTTCATATAATGTGAACAAAAAATGGGATAAAGGGAAAATATTAATTAACCAACCTGCTTCCGATTTTGAGGTAAAGATCTAAGATAATGTTATCTTCTTCATCAGTGAAGCCTCCATGTTTGATGTCTGGCCTAAGATAATTAAGCCACCTCAGTCTACAACTCTTTCCACATCGCTTAAGCCCTAATCATAAAAATCAAGTACATATTCATTGTTAGAGAAAACTCGAAAATAAAATAACTATATGTAGGAGTACTATTAATTCTTTTTCTTTTTTTCAGTTTAAAAAAAAACAAACGAACATTTATTTTGAAACAGAACGATGAAATATATATATACCTGCTTTGCCGGGTAAACCAATCCAGTTACCACCAGTACCATGGGAGTGAATATAATTCTTGAGAATGGAGTCTTCTTCAGGAGACCAAGGACCTCTCTTCACTTTGGTTTTGTCACAACAAGGTGTTCTTCCCATTTCAAATTAACTTTCTCTCTCTTGATATTTTGAATCAAGCTAGCTACCAAGTCAATTACTGATGGAATGAGGCCTTTTGCTTGATATATATATATATATATGTATATATATATAGACATATATGGAGAGAGAGAGAAGGGGGGGGGGGGAAGAGAGAGGGAAAGCAAGAGCGAGAGCTTGACTATGTCTAAGCTTTCTAAGTTTAATAATTTCCCACTTTCCTATATTGTGGTTTTTAACAGGATTTTTAACCTATCTATTAAAATAGTAATAATAAAGAAAAGGGAGGAAAAAGATTTAGAGAGAGAACCTGCTTACCAAACTTCTTAATACTCCCTCCGTCCCAAAAAGATAGTTCACCTTTTTTTTTTGTTACTACGAAGAAACTTTGAGCAGTTATAAATGCTATTTATAATTATATTAATGTGAATCTAAAAATTGATATTAATACTAGTATTTATAATGGTGTATCAAGAACAATTTCAAAAATTTCATTAGAATAATTAAAAGTAGCCTTAATTATTACTCAAAGTTCCTTCGTAAAATTCATGAAAATAGGGGGACTATCATTCTGGGACAAATGGAGTATTATACTTTTGTTTTTTTCTAATTTTTCCTTATACATTAATACAGATTACACTATAAATTATGTTAAGGTTGACAAATTAGTGTATACATACAGCGGCAAAGCACCTTAGTGACAAGGGGATGTGTTAATTTTACCACTTTCAAAATTTTGAAAATTTTATTTTAAATATTAAAAATGATTAATTTATACATTTTGCCCCCCTTTAATTTTAAATAATTTTTGCACTAACTTATTATTTTTGACTCCCTTTATGCTAAATTTGCATGCATTAACTCTAATATTTATCATGAAAATAATCTTGACCTCTTTTCTGAAAAATACTGGCTTCGCCACTATATACAGATTCAATTCAAGACATTCTAGTATTTATCAGTGGAAGAGTTAAATAATTTTTAAAGGGTTCATGATGTTAATATAGTTTTAGAAAACAATGTGTTATCATATGAATTAAGGTATTGTTAACTTAAAGAGAGGTTTGCAAATTTGGTTTCATTAACGAAAGTTAGGAAACATGTCTAAGTGAAGACGACAAGTGATTAATTAAAACTAGTTTATTACAATTAATTAGCAAGTCGACATGAAAAAAATAAGTGTTTGATAATCATTGACTTTTCGTTATGATCTAAGTTAATCTGTCGCATATTGCAATTAATCAACACAAGTATACTTATTCATTGACTTGAACAAGTACATTAACACGGACAAATGTTCAAAGGGATGCAAATAAAGTTTACCGCGGAGTAAGCATGGGAACCGGGTGAGATTTAGCAAAGTTTTTCTTTTTAAAAAAGTTGGGTTTTTTTTATTAATTAATAATGTCAGCCAGACCTATAAATAGGCGAGCACAAATCTCCCAAACAGGATTCGAACGTTTGACCTCCGCATGAGAATCTAATTAACAACGGATACTGCTTTAGCAAAGTTAATGTTGTTATCAAGTCAGACAAGTTGTGTATTAAGGGTTAATTTAAAAATGTGTCGGTACACTAAACATGTGGTATTAATTAAAGAGTAGTACTATTTCTTATTGGAAATAGTCATTACTCATTAAGCTTAACTTGTTGAAGACATCTTTCATGGAGCTATTTTTTCTTGAAATTAATACATGTGAATGAGAAATTGTCTGCATAATAGCTTATTAGGAGTACTACTTAGCCATTTTTATTGAGTCTATGGAATAAGGAGTACCTGTCTGAAGATGCTTAGGTAGGAATGGAGTATAGTTTATTAGGAAGTCAAAATCAGTGACCATTTACTGGGTGCACTAGGCCTTGATATATATTGTATTTTATGTACATGAAATAATCTTCTTAATTATCCATAACAAATAAAAAATACTCCTTCCGTCTTTGGGACGATCTTCGCGTTTGACTATTCAAACTTTTTAAGGGTATGAACACTTGCTTCACTAGCCATGCTTTGTTTAAGCCTAAAATGTAGAAATATGAAGAACTTTTTAGGATAATGAGAAATGGCAAACGAGAAGATCATTTTGGGACAGAGGGAGACTCCCTCCGTTTCACGTCACTTGGGACTTTTGGTCAACTTATGATCGTTTTGACCAAGATTTTATAGAAAATTTTATGATCCTAATGGAAATTTAAAAATTATAAAATAATTTACCATAAAAAACACTCTCAATAACAATTTTTAAATTTTTATCAAGATCATCAAATTTTCTTTAAAGTCTTGGTTAAAACGATCATAATTTAACCAAAAGTCTCGAGTGACGTGAAACAGAGGGAGTATATTAGGAAGTTTCTTAGAAATTATTCAGAAAACATAAACACAAATATTCGTGGGTGTCTCCCATGCAACTTTTGCCACCAGTGAATAGTCAAAGAAGGAATAAGCCAACATGGCTTGACTATATTAAGAGTTTTCTCCGCACTATATGATAAACTCTTAAAATAAAACAAAATAAACAAAACAAAAACTTGAATCCCAATAACTGAATGGGGTAAACGTTCAATTAATTTGCGTATACAGAATGAATTTGACAAGTAATTTTTTTTCAATAATATAACTTTCCATGTTTGTACTTTTGTTGAACTTCACTAAAATCGTTGCTGCTTTATGAAAAGATAGTATTTATATGAGGGTAATATTTTTTTTTTTTGTAAAGATGAACCGATGAAGTAGCACGCCTTCGGTCCCAACTCTGTCTCAAACTGAATGTACGATATTGATCTTAATCAATCAAGAGTAATTTCAAATATTTATTATGGGACATAAGTACAACTCCTTCCGTCCCAAACTTTTGGTTACTAAAATTGAATGTGCGGAGATTAAGAAAACGGTAAGTATTGTGAGTGGGAAAAAAGAGAAAATGAGATAGTGGATAGTTTTTATGAGTAGGAGGGAAGAGAAAATTAAACATTTATTTTAGGTAAGAACCCAAAAGTATGGGAAGCTAAAACAGAAATAAGTAACCAAACATTTGGGACAAGGGAGTACATGCTAATTGCTGGTTTTGAAAGATTGTTATTTCTAAAAATTCAAATGCAGACTATTTTGTGGGAGAGACGGTTGGATTAATTATTCCTTTACAATAAAATTAATTAAAATTTCTTTTACATAATTACTTGCAATAACCGCCATAATAACGTAGCTTTGAACTCTACAAAATCTAATAAGCAAACTGATCCTAGCAAAATCAATTCATGACACTTTGGTACCACACCAAATTGATCCGCGTACTACTTCAATTTTTTTCACTTTTACTTTTGTATATCGAAACAACAAAAATAACATGCATACTATCGATAAACTAACAAAATTAACCAAATATTAATAAAAGCTAACTAACGTTAGTATTTTGACAAATATTAGTATCAGAAAATTTCAAATTGGCCCATAACCAAATAGACTCCTGCCAAATGACTATTTACCCTCCAATCCCCAACCTTAAACTCTCCTCACTCACTTTCTCTCTATGTGTTTCTCCTTCTCGCCGTGCAACAATACTCAAGATCCGACCTTCATCTCAATCGCGGGCCACTTCCTAGCAATCGCATACCGACCATCAGTGTTCAGCACCAACATTATCAGTCTGTTTATAGAACTTTTCTGGCCATCCAGTGGCGTATCTAGGATTTGAGGTGAGGGTGTGCATTTTCTTAGGGGGTTCGGGGGCGCAGCCCCCGATTTTTTTTTTTTTGGGGTACCGTTAGGCCGGCTCAAAAGTTAATGCAATAAATATAAAAAAATCCAAGACAATGGTAATCTCAATCCTGGATCAGACTCAATTCTGAAAGAATTATCATTTACTTGTCGTTGAGAAGAATTACCTTGTGTGATTTCTTGTGCAACCCTTTCAACATGGGTAATATTAGGAACAGCCTGTTCAACATCAACCGGAACCGAAGCTTCACATCGAGGGCGTTTGGAGAAGAATCCATCAAGCTTAGATTGCTTACCTATCAAAATTGATAACAACAATTACTCAATAAATCCCCAAATCATCATCAATTTCTGATTTTAAAACCCTAAAATTGAATTTACAAAACTACCTTTTTGAGATTCAGACATTGGGTAGGAAGGAGAAGTCGACTGTCGATTGTTGAAGGTGGGCAGTGGCGTGGCGTCGGACCTTGCGGCGGACCGGCGGTGGAGACAGAAGGAGAAGTCGACTGTCGATTGTCGATTTGCAGTGGCGTCGGACCTTGCGACGACGTCCACCCACCCACTTCCGGCAGTAGCAACGGAGAGGGGAGTAAGGTAAGGGAGGGCCGGCGCCGCGGGCGTCGTCTGTCACGGCGTTGCCCGTCGTCGATTTGTTGCCCGTCGGTTGTCGATTTGCAGAAGAGAAGAGAAGTCTGGCTTGCGGCGTAGAAGAGGAAAAAATGATGGGTCTTGATTTTTTTTTCCTTTAAGTTTAGTAAGTGTTTTAATTTTAACACTCTGCACCCCTCATCTTTCAAAAATCACAATTTACACCCCTATATAATTTATTTATTTATTTTTTATCACTACTCGGTAAATTTTTTTTCAAAATCCAGGGTGTGCATTTGCCCACCCTAGACCTATACTGGATACGCCACTGTGGCCATCTACTCCCAACTCTGGCCTCCATAGAATTCCAGCTCCGGCATTTTCTCCATCCGGCACATCTCCTCTCCAAACCTAATCGAAACTCGCCGGAAACATCTACTCTGAAAACCCTAGTCACACTGGCCTCCATTTACGCACTCCACCAAAAGCACCGACAACCCTTCCGAATGGCGGCCGTGGCTGAATGGCAGTGATGGACTGGGTTACATTGTGGTGGTGATGATGTTAGAAAAAGGGGAAATAGGTCATTTTCGTACCAAATTAAGCAAGTCGGGAGTATACTTGGTTATGGTGTAATTTTGATAGTGATATCTGTTAAAATACAAATGCTTGCTAACTTCTAATAACATTTTTTTTAAGGATTTTAGTTAATTTTGCTAATTTATCAATACTACGCATGTTGCATTTATTGTTTCGTTAGTACAAAGGTAAAACTGAAAATCTGGAGTAGTATGCGTGTCAATTTGGCAGTTTACTCAATTACTGGTTTTGAAAGAATGAAATATTATATGCTAATTACTGTTTTTTAAAGACCATTAATTCTTTGTTCAAAAAATCTAAAAATTAAAATGAGACTATTTTATGAAATAGACATTTTTATACCCTTTCTATAAATTAAATTTTCTTTTACATAATTACTTGCAATAACCTCCATAAAAAAACATACTACGCTTTAACTCTACAAAATCTAATAGGCAAACTGATCCTAGCTAAATCAGTTGATTACACTTTGGTACCATCCTAATTCTGGTGCATCATTTCTTAAAAACAGACGAGAATAGTTCGAGTTATACGCTTGATGATCAATCCCAACTTCACTAATTATCTCTTCCTGAAAATCAAAGCCATTAAGAAGCCCTAATTCTCCGGCCAATTCAACACCATACCATGAAGCGTAATCACTATTTTCTGGAGAAATTGAAGGCGATAAAATTGGAGTATTCTCTTGTGAATTTGAAGATGACACCGTGTTGAAGCTTCTATTAATCACAGTACTCGTTCCCTCTTCTTCTTCGTCCTCCATAAGCCATGATAAAATTGAGAAATGACTTGAACCTGAGACCTCTTGTTCTTTAAAATTCATTAATTCCGTTGAATTGGGAATTAATGTTGTTGAATTCATGACTGGATAATCCTTACTCTCATAGTCATGATCAGCTTCTTCAACTTTAGGTGAAATAATTGAATTATTATTATTACTGGAAACATTATTCCAATTGGTGCGTTGAGCTGCCACAAGCTTCTTCTTCATCTTGGTGTTCCAATAATTCTTTACATCGTTGTCTGTTCTTCCTTGTAAATTTGAAGCAATTACGGACCACCTAATTAATACAAAACATATTAAATTAGTATTACGAGAATTAAAGAAAATTAATTAATTTTTCATATAATGTGAAAAAAAAATGGGATAAAGGGAAAATATTAATTAACCAACCTGCTTCCGATTTTGAGGTAAAGATCTAAGATAATGTTATCTTCTTCATCAGTGAAGCCTCCATGTTTGATGTCTGGCCTAAGATAATTAAGCCACCTCAGTCTACAACTCTTTCCACATCGCTTAAGCCCTAATCATAAAAATCAAGTACATATTCATTGTTAGAGAAAACTCGAAAATAAAATAACTAAATTTAGGAGTATTAGTTTTTTTTCTTTTTTTCAGTTTTAAAAAAAAAAATAAAATAAAAACGAACATTTATTTTGAAACAGAACGATGAATTACCTGCTTTGCCGGGTAAAGCAATCCAGTTGCCACCAGTGCCATGGGAGTGAAGATAGTTCTTGAGAATGGAATCTTCTTCAGGAGACCAAGGACCTCTCTTCACTTTTGTTTTGTCACAACAAGGTGTTCTTCCCATTTTAAATTACACACACTTAATTAACTCTATAAATATTGATTATCAAGTCCCAATTAAAAGAAATATTTCTAGCTCTTGATATTGTTTATATCAAGTCAGTTATTGATGGAATGAGGCCTTTTACTAGCTATATATATAGAGGAAGAGAGGGAGAGAGAGTTTGACTGTGTCTAAGCCTTCAAAGTTTAATTAATTATCTCCCACTTTCCATTATTGTGTTTTTAAATTTGATTGTTCTTAACCAATCTATTAAAATAGTAATAATTAAAAAAACGGAAGGAAAAAGATAGAAAGAACTTGCGTACCAAACTTCTCAATATTATTATACTTTTATTTTCTTAGATTTTCTTTACATTCTAGTAAAAAAAATATTTAAGTGACACAAAAGAGACATATATTAGGATGGAATAAAAAATATGACAGTTATTATGGGATAGAGAATACATTTTTCCTGTGACACAAAAGAAATATTCTACCTCCCACATAAAATTAAGAAGTCTTTGATATATTTAATCTTCCATATTATACGCATATTTACGAAGGCCAAAAACAAATATTTATACAAAATGTATCTAGATAGTTAATAAATAAATGATACTACTAATTATTTATGAATTTAGGAAAGATCAATGGTCTAACTTCAATAATAGAATTAGTGAATACAGTATAATTTACAATTCTGTATATGATGAGAGTTATATACATTTAAGTATGTTGCATGCAATGTATGGTTGCTATTTGGGAGTTAATATTGAATTCAGTAGGATTAATATGCCCCTTTCTCTGCAGTAAATAATTTTTGATAATAAAACTTTTCACTTTTCTTCAAAAAAATAATAATTCGCGAATAGTATACTAATTATGATGTGACTAAATAAAAATGACCATTCTTAAATGGATTAAGAATCACTTTTTTTATAAGAAAAAAGAGCCTAACTAGTCAATATGGTACCGTGCACAAAAAGTCAATTAGATAGCCACAAAAGTTTTGGTTTGGTCAAGAAAAAATTGTTCACACTTCAACTGGTCTATTTTTCTCTAATATGTCATGTTCAATAGTCATCTTATTATCTCACTATACCCTACCCTAGTCACATTTCACTCTTAAAATAATCCAAAAGTTAATTAAATTAATCTTATTACATAAACACGTAAAATTTAAGCTTTTAAAAGGATAAATTCAACATGACCTTTTCATATTAACATGTTTTTAAATTAACAAGAAAAAATCTAGAAAATAAGGAGAAGAAATTTATGCAATGATGCAACCTCGGAAGAAAGTAACATAAGAAAAAACAATGAACGAAAAGTGAAAAGTCGAGAGTTTAAATTTTTTACTCGTTTTTGAAAAAAAAAAAAAAAAAAAAAAACTCGTTAACGATGATTATAAAGTCAAAACAAAAACTATTTATAAATTTATTCATTAATTATCACACTATTTTAATTACTCAAGAAAAGTCAAATGCTTAATAATATTAATTTTGGAAACTGTCAAATATAAAGCTTTACAATTTGGATAAAGAAAATGTCTTAGTTAAGTAAATATTTATATTAAGGCATGCTTGACAAGTAGTTTGGCATGGCATATTGGGTGAGAATGAGCCATCGATTACCAAGTTGTTAATGCCAATGTTTGATGCCATGACAAATAGATAAGTTAACATTGTTAATTTTGACAAGGTTTAGTCATACTTGTATAATTACAAGACTAATATATACGATAAATTTAATGCTAATTAAATATTTATATAATGGATACTCACTACTCAAAACAAGATATAATTGATATACAAGCATTAAAATTCCTAAATAAAATAAAAACGTCTAATATTTTGAAACAAATTTACACTCACTAAACTCTTTCTCCTATCCTTCCAATTTGTAGAATACATACCATTTTTCCATGCAGAAATTGCCATTGTTCCTTTATACTTCACTTGCCCATAAAGTTTGTCTTATTTGAATTTTTATTGTTAATACACATTAATTTTAACCGTGCACAGATGTTAATTTAATGACTATAGTGAAATTTTAGTAACTATATTTGATAAATCATTCAATCTAATGATCACAATAAAATTCTAAAAATTGTTATTAATAAATCACTTAATAATATATCAGTTACAATTATTAAAATTTTACTATAATAATTAAATTGATATCAATATTTGATTAAAATTTATTTATATTAATCATAAAAAATCAAATTAACCATTTTTTTTCAAGACAGTATGTTTTTCACAAGTCAAATGTATCTTCTTTTTGCGTTCTAGGGTATTTTCGGGATTTGTCCCGAACTAACCCCTCAAGCTAGTACTATTGGGCGAAGAGGTAAAAATTTGAGATTTGGACCCTAGAACCCCTGAGTGAGATCAAAATCTCATAAAAACCCATGGCTAAATCAAAATCTCAGGTACACCCATTAACGCTCAAAAGACATAACTACCCCTATCCAGACCAGCCCACAGCTTGGACGGCCTTGCAGCCCAGTTCGTCCATTCCAAAAGTTAAATGAAAATACTAAAGCAATGTATGAGTTAGGGATCAAACATGTGACCTATGCTTGAACAAGCTATTACCAAACCACTGAACTAAAGACTTATTTGTCACTAAATAAAATATTAAATATAATAATCATCAATATTTTTTCATTTTTTTCAGCTTGTAATAAAAAAAAAATAGTATTATTTGGTTAAATCCGGTCAAATTCTTCTAACTAACGTATAAGACCTGCTCAACTTTATAATTAGAGTACAAGAGTCATTTTTTTCACTTTTTCCAACTTTTAATAAAAAAAATATATTTTTTTTGGTCAAATGTGGTCAAACTCTTATAACTAACGTATAAGACCAGCTCTATTCTTATATTTAAAGTATAAGAGTTATTTATTTTTACTTTTTCCAACTTTTAATAAATAAAAAATAATATTTTTTTGGTCAAACTCTTATAACTGGCGTATAAGACAATTTCTTCTCTTATAATTAGAATATAAGAGTCATTTTTTTCACTTATTCCAACTTTTAATATATATATATATATATATATATATGGTCAAATCCGGTCAAACTCTTATAACTGGCGTATAAGACCGGTTTACTCTTATAATTAGAGTATAAGAGTCTTTTTTCAACTTTTTTTAAAAAATAAAATAATATATTTTTGTCAAATCCGGTCAAACTCTTATAACTTACGTATAAGACCATATCTACTCTTATAATTAGAGTATAAGAGTCATTTTTTTTTTCACATTTTACAACTTTTAATTAAAAAATAAATAATATATTTTGGCAAATCCGGTCAAACTTTTATAACTGACGTATAAAACCAGTTCTGCTCTTATAATTAGAGTATAAGACTATTATTTTTTTCACTTTTTCCAACTTTTAAATATATATATATATATATATATATATATATATATATATATATATATTGGTCAAATCCGGTCAAACTCTTATAACCTACGTACAATACCAATTCTCCTCTTATAATTAGAGTATAAGACTTTTTTTTACTTTTTCCATTCTCTAATAAAAATATTAATAATATTTAGTCAAATCTCAGTCAAACTGTTATAACTAACGTATAAGAGCAATTCACCTCTTATAATTAAAGTATAAGAGTCATTTTTTTTCATTTTCCCATTCTTTACTAAAAAGGTAAATAATATTATTTTGTCTAATCCGGTCAAACTCTTATAACTGGCGTATAAGACCAGTTCTAGTCTCATAATTAGAGTATAAGAGTCATTTTTTCACTTTTTCTTTTAATAAAAATAAATATATATTTTTGCTCAAATCCGGTCAAACTCATATAACTGACGTATAAGACCAGTTTTATTCTTATAATTAGAGTATAAGATTCATTTTTTTATTTTTTCTAACTTTTAATTAAAAAATAATAATATTTTAAATAAACAATAAATTGTGGTGATGAAAATCATACGAGATTCCATTAGTATATTCATCTCTGAACTGAGAATGAATAGCTGACTGCAAGAAAATTGTGAGCATATGACTCAAAATATCATCATTATTCACTAATAAATAAACAACAATCTAACCACATTTTCAGACTAAATGTTCATTACCCAAAAAAAAATTCTCATCACAGTAACCATAAAGACTTCAATGAAACCGTATAGAGGTGGGATTTTAATACTACGAGCTCTTTATCAAAATCATAAATGTAATATGTACTAATTTATCTTCAACCTTGTGGCTCACATTAGAAGGAAGCAACTGCACAAACCAGAGTTGAAGGTCGCCGGGGAAGAAGGGGCTACCGGAGGTGAAGAGAGAGGAGAGATAATTCATTATCAGATCTATTCGTTTCCAAGGTTTCTAGTTCGCCGGCGTTCATCAGAGAAGAAGAAAAAAACCAAATCTATATTTTGAGTCGCAGATCTGGGTAGAACAAAGATGGTGGTGGAGCGCCGGAACAAACGGAGATTACCCGTGCGTGTTTTTTTAGAGAGAATCGTGTGTGTGAATGAGAGAATGAGAGAGGAGAGGAGGTTAGGGTTTTGTGTTGGGGTGGGGGCATTTCGGGTATTTAGAAAATATATTTGACCAGGTCAAAGGTATTTTGGGATTTGGTGGAATTTTGATATGGGCTTCTATTAAAGTGTGGGCTTTTAGATCTCACTTGGGTTTTTATGGAGAAATGACCTGGGTATAGGGGCCTTGTGGAATTAATCCGTAAAAAATTCTTCAAAAATTGCGAGTAATTTTGTACATTATGGTGGCAACCCAATTTTTAATACTCTTATACCGTTTTAAAATAGTTGTTATTTTGAAGTTTTTCACAAATTTTATGAAAAATAATAATTGCTGGAATTTAATGATGAAGTCTTTAGTTTACTCTTATTTGTTATTTTTCTCTCTTACATTACCCAACTCACTAACTTAGTTGTTAAACTATGCTTCCAAAAAAAAACAAAAAAAAAACTTAGTTGTTAAACTAAACTAGTTTTAATGTAAATAATTAAATTTTTAATGCTTTTGACACGAAAAATTGTTAAAAAAAAACGATAAATAGTTTGAAATGGGGAATTACAGTACTTATACGACCACCATTACCTCAGGTGAAAATGTCCACGACCACGTGCTCCTTGACTTGAGAAAAATCACTTCGCCATATGAATTATAAATAAACTAGTACTCTGACCCGTGCCAATGGCACGGTGACAGTACAAATTGTATCACAGTATGGTTGAGATTAAAGGATAGTCATAGTCTAAAAATGATGTAGAAAATAAAATCGATATTCACATGACATTTAATTTAGAATGTACCAACTGATTTAGGTAGACACATTTCGCATTGTAATTTGCTTTCTAAAAAAATAAGCAAACATTCATTAGAAAAACAATGATACAATATGGCCCTGTACAATTTGCTACATAAACAAAATCAAATGGGATTTCAAATACAATTTTTTCTTTCTAAAAAGCACCCCTGCGTATCCACCCTAGGTAAAATGTTCTGCTTGTCATTAAACACATCTTCTATTGACATGCGAAAATCTTTGATTTGTTCTATCAGCTGGGGCAAGTGCATTCAAGTTTCGTGGACTCATGCATCATTATCACCTGTACCTTCAAAATCGACATGCTCTTCAACGGTTTGGGCAAGGAAATCTAGTTGCACAAATGTATCAGTCACTCTTCTGAAGTTAGAGGAAGCCATAATCAAACAAAAGAAAAAGGAAGCTACACCAAGCATAATCAAACAAAAGAACTCAAAATAAAATTTCAGTCACTCTAAATTTACAGTAGTTGGCTCACCGTCGTCGTTCACCTTTGGTGAAACCAAGAAATCTATCCTACCCCACTGTAAGGCAATTCTGAAAGGATGTCATGAAAATATACGTGAATTTTCAAATGCTTCTTGGTAGGAAATCTAATCAATTGACCTTAAAATAGTAGTACTTCCGTCAAAAATAAATGTCCAAGACTGAAAATTCTGATTAGCAAAAATGAATGTTCAACGTCCAAATGAAAATTCTCAACTTTTCTTTTTTTCTTTGTAAATAACCTACTACCTCCGTCCCAAAATGAATGTTCAACGTCCAAATGAATGCAAAAAAAAAAAAAAAAAATCTACTATTGTGACAAACACAGGTGATACATGGGCTCATTAGTTTTAATAAGATGAGATCATCTTAATACGTAGAAAACAACAAAGCTTCTTCTCAAAATAATTTGTAGTTGCTAACATGAAATGCCGAATGTACTGGTCAATGGTATGTGAAAACAATTAATAGTAACTAACTATTTAACTTGGGAACGGAAGTTGTCTGTCTTCGTTTTGTGTAAATGATTAAAGTGTATTGTCATTTGTAAATTTCATACCACCACATCTTGGATTTAGCCCAATAAATTTGTTTTTTTCTGTAACTAAATAAACTATTATTTCCTCCCAAAATGAATATCCAAATAAGTTTCAAAGTTACTGTTGATCAGTGAAAATTTATTGCACATTCATTTTGAAACAGAAGGAGTAAAACATTTTTTTGACATTTTTTTTTCTAAAAAAAATCACTGTTGTCACCAAAACAGCCACAGGTGATATGGTCACTCTCCTTCACATTCATAAGGGGAGTAATCTCACTGAATTCTGCTAAGTCGCTCTCTAGGGCACCCCAATTCCCTCAACTATGCAACCTGGCACCCCCTCCTTCCCCTGCTTCTTTTATTTTTTTAACCTTCGATACTGACTTCAATACCCCCCTACCACCATATCTCTCTCACCTCCTTTCTTACCACTTTGCAGAGTCACTTACACAGTCGCAAACAAACCAATGTCACAATAAAAAAAAACAAAAAAAAAACTTACCCCAGGTGCCACATTCAACTTAGCTGAGGCTCTTGTGCTTACTGAGAGAATCCATTCCTCCAGTCAAGCCCTTCACAACCTTCAAAAAAATTGCAATTGAGGGTAACACACGCAGAACTCCATAACTTCAAACAGGCTAACACAGACAAAATAACAAACACCTTCCAGACACTAAACAAAAAAAACATAGCAACGATGACCGAAAAAAAAAGACTGATAGCAACGAAATTGTATCTCTAACGCTCAAATCGCAGGATAATTACCAAGAGGTGATGAATATTTTTCGATTTGGGGAGGAGATCGCAGATTGATTCCAACGGTAGAAGGAGAAAGTGGAAACCCATGACAGCCACATGATTAACTTTGAAGAATTCATCTGGACACGGATGATGAAAAAGATGGAAACCTGGCAGAACAAATCCTCACCACTCTAGCTTTACCGAAAGAAACCTGGCAGAAGAACCGCTTCAAGAACCTCACACTCTAATTCAACTGGTGCTCGAGGCAGCAGAAAACCCAGAGGCAGGCGGAAAAAAAAAAACAATAGGCAATGAATACGGGAGATTAAAGGCAAAACGTTGTTGTAGATTGGAGACGAGATTGGATGTATCTCCTTTTCCCCCTTTTCTGATTTGGGGGAGCAGATGTGCAGCTCAAAGAAGGGCTGACAATTAGAAACCGCCATTTGGGAGCCGTCAGATTATTTAGTGAAAATGGATCTGAATGGATGAATTAAAAGAACGAAAATAAAGAAAAAATGGTATCCGTTTGATCGTTGCAGTTAAGAGCAGATCCTAGCCGTTCTTTATGTATTTTTAGATGACAGTTTTTTCCTATGTGTTTTATAATATAGATAACCAAAGCCCATCGTTCTTGTAGCACGATTGTTTATGCTAGCCAATTACTATTTTGTAGGCTATAGAAAATTTTAACAATGAATTCAAGTCGTAATTTACAATATATATGTGTCATTTAATTAACATTTGACTAAGTGGCAAAGATGTTGAGGCATGTTATACACGCAAGAGTGAAAAGTATTAACGGCGGGCCTAAATATACAAATATAACCGCGTACATTCACTTTTTTACATTAGGTACAATGTACTTCATTTATCTGTCGCGGAATAAATATTGCCATTTTTTTATATGTTAGTAAGAATGAACTTTTAGCAATACATTTAGGTTGATTTAATTATATTAATAAAATTATAAATCAGAATTTTCTCGATCTTACCACCGGATGAAAGGGTACTTTCTTAGCTCGTTAGATATTTATGTTGTAAAATTGGTGGTCTACGAATAGTACTTGTCTCATACCAAGTGTATAAAGAAGAGATAACATACATGCAACATCCATCTGAACAGTAATAAAAAAACAAATAACAAAAGATTTGTTCACCTAGTTCATCAAACAAACGGACTACATCTGAACGCAACAAGCTAGGATATTCACTAATGAGGAGGTCTCCTGTGTGGCGGTTGCACCGTGCGACGGCCGACCTACCTCCTTTTTTTCTTTTTTTTTCTGTTGAGATTTTATTTTTATTTTTGCCACCCCCAACCTTTTTTCCTCCCAACAAAAGTAACACTTATTATAACGAAATGTAACATTTTTTTCTTTTCAAATGTAACACTTTTTTTTTTCAAAATGCACCACAATTTTGCTGCAATAGATTAAAGATAACATAAAGATTGACGACTAAACTAGCGTCACACTTTTTATAAAGGAATGTAACACTCTTTTGATCAAATGTAACACTTTTTTTTCAAAATTAACATAAGATTAACAAACTAAACTAATTTTACATTTTATAAAAAAAATGAATGTTACATTTTTTTTCTCAATTGTAACAATTTATATTCTTAAATGTAACATTATATCTGAAATGTAACAATTTTTTATTGAGAAAATAACAATTGAAATGAAAACCCGATTATATATATTAATTTTTACTCTTTTTTTATAGAAGAAAGGTAACATTTACTAAATAAAAATGTTACATTCATCTATATAAAAATTATAATCATATATTCACTTTGTTACACCTCATATATTACTTTTTTTCACCACAAAAACTATCAAACAATTTAAATTTTCTTATAAAATTGTTGTTACATTTGACTGTGAAAAGTGTTACTTTTTGAAAATGAAACTGTTACTTTTATCAGAACAGAGTGTTACATCTTAGCTGATGAGTAGCTCAAACTTTTTGTGTGTAAAAAAAAAATACTATGACCTATGTAGTTTTATTCGTCTCGTCGAGACGAACACAACGGTATTTTTAATTTATTTTTCTGAGTTATAAATCTCAAGATATAGCATTTTAAAGTTATTGGGGTTTTTTTAAAGGAACACACGTGTCGCGATCTGAAAAGTGGGAGGGCTGGATCCAAAGGTCGGATGTAGCGGAGCAGGAGTGCGCGAGAAGCAGCGGAACAATTCCTGGGTTGCCGTACCGTGCAACGGCCGCACCCAAGACTTTGTCTTCACTAATATCACCAATATGTGGTATTACAATCAAATCTCATGATCTCCCTCTGAAATCATCACTTTCTATGTAAACGCACACCACCCATACATCCCCTAGACATAACCTACCATGGAATTCCATAAAGGGCACCCCAAAGATCTACCAAAGCCTTTGACTCTCTTTGTGGATCTCACAGACTCTCTGACTAATTTTTATGGCAAACAAAAATATTGGCTACCGCTTGGTTTATATAGGCATATGAGTCTAAAACTTAAACAAAACCAATCAGCTTCAGCTGTAGGACGGAAGGAGTATAATTCCCTAAAGGAAACACATTTCTTTTTTCCCAACTCCTACGCACGCCTACAACTCCAATGCCCACGATTTGTCCGCGCTTAAATGAGCACGAGCGCGGTTAATAGAGCACGAACGTGATTAATTAAGCGCAACAACGCTTCGTCCCTTTTGACTGATTTGATTTCTTTTTTCTCTCAGTGGTTTTGACTGCACAACCCAACACTTTAACGGTTGTTAGTTCATTCAATCGTTTGTTTGGCCACATTAACATTAACATTGTTTTTTTTAAAATGTCTTTCATAAACATATCATTTCGTTATTGAGATTCAAATTAGTTGCATTATTAGTAATATTCTTTAAAAAAATTAAAAAATAAATATCGTTATTAACACTAAATAGTACTCCCTCTGTCCCTAAATGAGTGTCCAAATTTCATTTTAAAGGACACTGAAAATCTCAACTTTTTGAACAATTTGGTAACAACGATTCATATATAATCTTGTAATCTCCTTTCCAAACCTTTAATTTTGCACGTATAAAGAAACCGGTGAAATTTTTTTCGAAAAAAAACGTTTAGGGAGAAAGTTATGTTCAAAAAAGACACTCATTTAGGGACAAAGATTTCTTGAAATTGGACACTCATTTAGAGACAGAGGGAGTACATTATTTTTAGTGTATCGAAAGATGTAGAACATTGTATAGTATAGATTTGTAATTATTCCAATCTTTTAAAGATTCCTAGTCAATTTAATAGACATATTCACGCACATTTACTTCCTCATGCACATTTTAACCAGTTGAAAATAATATTTCTAGGATGTATTTTCTTTTAAACCTATCAAAGTGATATACTCCATCTGTCCCAAAATGATCTTCGTATTTGAATATTCAAACCTTTTAATGATATGAACACTTGCTACATGATTCATGCTATGTTTATGAACTTTTAGGCCTAAATTGTGGAAATTGAAAGAACTTTTTAGGACAATGAAAAATGACAAATAGAAAGATCATTTTAAGACAGAGGGAGTATGTTTTTGCAAGTTGATTTCATCAAATTATGAACATTCATTTTACCATGGAATGGAAAGATTACATTTTTGAGATTCTCATTATTTCCACTTTGAGCAACATCAGGGGAAAAAAAAAAACCAAATTAGTCCCTCCGTGATCTTTGTCATTTTACTGTCCCAATTTATTTTTATCAGTTTTACAATTTAAGCTTAAAAGTAAAGTGAATTAACAAAACATGACTAGTGAAACAAGTATTCATTTTCTTTTTTGAAAAAATGTGAAATATTTTGCGAGGAAGCGAGTATGAAATTTTGATCACAGTTAGTTAGAGCTGACAAATTTTGTTTCATGTTTAATTAATAAGTAATTGAGCCAACAAATATAAGTATATAACATCCAATCACTATTATGTTCATGACCTAGAATTTTTTTATTTTTTTTATTTTTTTTTTGATATTAGCCTTCTGCTTTACTTAAAAAAAATAAAATAAACTCTAAGTCAAAGGCATTACTTTGTTATGAGCTTCTGTTTAACATTGATTGACAGGCCGGATTCAATGAAATTCATAACACAAGCCCATATAATATCTAAAATAAAATATTTTAAAATTAAACGAATATTTGTTAGAAGCCCACTCCGATGAATCGGTTACACTAAATTTCTATAACTGCCACTGGATTGGGTTGCAAGCAGTGCTAGAAGCCCACTTCGTTCGGGCCAGACGTGCTCTAAATATTTGCTATTCTGACATAATTATTGTGTCACATACTCCCTCCGTCCCACCTCACTTGACACTTAAGAGATCCCTCCGTCCCACCTCACTTGACACTTAAGAGAGGTAGGCACAATAATTAGGGAAAAAATAAAATAAAGAAAATGTGTAATTTAATGAAGAGAGAGAATGAGTGGGGTAAATAGTAGTGTTGATTGAATAAATTGAGTGCTAAAAAATGAAGAGAGAATGAGTAGTAGGGTAGAGTGAATATAAAATTATAAAAATTAGGCTATTTTGAGAAATGTCAAGTGAACTGGGACAGACCAAAATGAAAATAAGTATCAAGTGAGGTGAAACGGTGAGAATATATTTTTTCTTGAAATTGGTTAATATTTTAATTTAAATTAAAAATATTTTACATATATATATAATTAATTATATATATATATAATTTTGACAGCAAATAAAAGTGAGCATCAGTTTACAAGATTCACCATCTACCAAGTGTCTTTTTGTTTAACTGTCTGAGTCAAAGAGCAATGTTAGGGGCACAAAATAAGATCATAAAATCTAGCTTACAAATTGGGTTAGCGATATTTTATTTGTTGCATCGATAATGGACCAGCCACACTCTAATTAGAAACATCAATAAAATCATTAGACATAAAAAAATTGTGATTTTTTAGACCCATATTATTATTCTTAGTCAAACTAATGTCATTTTCTATGTGACGTTTGAGTCAATAGTTGTCAAAGAGTATCTAATTTCAAATCCAAGGGCTCGATTATTAATATTATCATAATAAGATCTTGTATTTTATGGACCGAAACCGCTACACCCAAATTAGCTCCGCCCTCCACCCAACGGCTCCGATCAAGGCCGCATAAACGAGCTCATCATCTGTGCGGCTGAAATGATTTCAATTTTTTGTGGGTCCTACCGAGCTCGGACACATCTCATCCGTCGAACAAAAAAAAATGAGGTAGCTCTAATCGGAGCCATTGGGTGGACCGGGGTGGAGCTAACCGCTCAGTGGAGCGGTTCAAAATCCGTATTTTATTGAGGATAACCTCAACTGTGCTGGAAAATCACACTACATAATTCGGATTTGTTAGGTTCTAGTTTTTGACCAAGAGCAAGTTGCTAATTTCAATCCTTACACTTGTTTTTACTCATTGGCTAATGCTTAATTTAACTACTCATTTCCAAATTGACGGTCTAAACTTACTCCCTACATTTCAAAATATTTCTCACATTTTACTATTCAAACTTTTTAAAGATATGAATCAGTTGCGGACTTTAAAATTTTAGTAAATGGGGGCAAAAATTACATTAAAAAAAGGGAGAATTGCATTTTGGGCCCCAAAGTTTAAGGGGTGTTCTGTGGCAGACCCCATTCAATCACTATTAACATTTTAGGCCCCAAAGTTGTCATTCTGATAACATTTTAAGTCTTTTAACCAGTTTTGTAAGAAAATTTCGTTAAATAATCACGTGCGAGCCACATTTTACTTAATGGACGATGTTTTTGAACAATAATTCATTTCTCGTTATTTTAAAGCAAATTGAATGAAAATGAATAGTAAAACTGAGATTTTTTTCATTTATGGGCGTTAAATGAAATTTTCGAAAGTAATATGATAGAAAATAAATTTTATTTAAAAATATAAATTGTCGATAAATAATTATAAAATTCATTTTAAAAACAAGGCATTAAATGTTTTCTCAAGTATAATTTTATACTTGGAATATTTTAATTAAATATATTTTGAAATAACAATAACTATTATTTATATTTACTTTAAAATAAATGTTAAAAATAATAAAATGAAACCACTACAAATAAAGAATTTGGATTTAATAGTTTTTTTCGAACCCCGTTCTTGTCTCCGTCATCTTCTCCGTCTCCAACCACCACCCTGTGGCCATCAACCGCCGCACTTAACCCTTCCCTCAAATTAAAAACTATTAATTATGGTTCAAAAAAATATTTTTTCCTGGCTTTTCAATTAAAATACTCAAAATATTAAATTATACTTGAGAAAAAAAATTAGTGCCTTGTTTTTAAAATGAATTTTATAATTATTTATCGACAACTTAATATTTTTAAATAAATTTTATTTTCTATCTTATTACTTTTGAAAATTTCATTTAACGCCCTTAAATGGAAAATGTTCCATTTGTACTATTTATTTTCATTCAATTTGATTTAAAATAACAATGAATGAATTATTGTTCAAAAACATCGCCCGTTAAGTGACATGTGGCTCGCACGTGATTATTTAACGAAATTTTCTAACAAAACTGGTTAAAAGACTTAAAATGCTAACAGAAATACAACTTTGGGGCCTAAAATGTTAATAGTGATTGAATGGGATCCGCCACAGGAACACCCCTAAACTTTGGGGCCCAAATTGCAATTCGCCTTTAAAAAAATGATATGTATTTTTCATTTTACATTTGTGGGAGGGGGAAAGTTCATTAAATTGCACTACCACCCCTAACCTCTACAAAGATTGGACTTGTAAACATTTTTCTTTCTACAAAGATTGGACTTGTAAACATTTTTCTTTCTTCAAACGGGGTCGCGGTCCCCCAAATCCTTCTATAGGTCGGGGGTGGAAACGGCTCGGTTTGGCCGAATTTAGAGATTATTGTACTAACCATGTTGTATATGTACACATTTGAGCGCCAAACTATAGAAATATGATTTATTTTTTTAGGACAATAAAAAATGAAAAAAAAAAAAAAAACATTTCTAAACATGAATGTAATTAAGAGCAAAAGTAGACAAATCAAGTCCAATCTACACTATAGCTAATCTCACTCAATAAAAAAAATAAAGAAAAAATAATTTGAACAGAAATTCATTTATATATTAAAATTTCTAAGAGGATTATAGTAGTTACATCAACATAAAACAACAACAACAACAACAATTGCATTTCAAATCCTTAATTCTAAGAACAAATTGAACACTTACATATAATTAGAAGGTAGTACGATTAGTCATCCTTCAACTACCCATTCCTCGAGGCAAGTTAAAAGCACTCTGTACAAAACAGCCATTGTGCAAATATTCCACCCCACCCCCCAAAAAATTGGATCCTCTTCCACCTCACCCCTTCAGTTTTAAGATTCTACAAATATCTGCACAGGTGTTCTAATAGTCTTAAGCTCGTTCTAATAGTCGTCCGCTTAAGCTCTACGCGTTCATGAAGCATCTTTGTCCCGCCTAAGCTATTATAACTATATCTGAATACTCGTCTCCGCCTACATCCCGTCTAGGCCCGCTTGTCCCAGCCTACATCCCGTCTAGGCCCGCTCGCTACCGCATAGCGCTTTTGATCTACACACATCTTCAATTTACTTAACAAATTACTTAATGCCACCATCCATTTTCTTCTCCCTTTGACTACACAACTATTTACATTCAGAAGAGAGATAGAAGTCAGCCCCCCCCAAAACACGCTCCCCATCAACAAAAATCAAATGATAATAGGCAATGGTGAAAGGTCAAGTCATGTTACCAGCTCCGAGACCCACCCAAGATCCGGATCTGGTTCTTCTGGTGGATTCGGGTCGGAACGATCCAGTGGGTTCTCCTTGCTCAGTTTCTCAAACATCCTTGCCCTCAACCCCCTTCCTGATTCCACCCTCTCCATCACAGGCTCCTCCTCCACACAGCCCTCGTCCCAGTGATCCAGTAACCCCAAACTGGGTACTGCATGACCGGTCGGAGTCGACGGTAGACTGCAGCATCCGGGTCGGGTGATGGGAAACCTCGAACCCATTTGTAAGCCCCGTGATGGGGAGAAAGATTTCACCCTGTTAAGCTGCAATTGACGTAGAGACGTCACTACGTCGCCGACGGAGGCTGAACCGAGTGACCGGCTCAGTGAGTTAGTAGCCATGGGTGACATGGGTGGCGACTCGGACAACGGAGATGAAGAATACTCCGACGAAACAAACGACAACCCTCTAACACTAGACCCGTTTTGAGTGAGTCGACGCGGTGAACCGTCGTACGACTCGCTCCGGGGGCTCAGATCCCGCAATTGTTCAGGTGTATGAGCAAAGAAACATACCCGGCGGCGACAATTGAGTCCATCCTTACACGGCTGCGTACGATAGCGAGCCGGGTGTAGCCAGCACTCAAATACGCCGTGCGCGAATTCACACCCATCACCCTTCTTACAGTTCCCCTTCTTAAAATCCGGGCACGGCGTACCGGAGTAACTGTAAAAGCGCGGGTCCCTCCGGCGCGCTTTCTCGCCGGGATGAGCGAAAGGGCAGTCCGTCCAGTCATGTGACTGGCCACGTGCGCACTTCCGTATTTTGAACTCGTACATGCGGAAACCATCACAGGAGTAAGCATCCAGCGGCATGTCCTGGTCAAGATCCGACCCGTCCATATCCGGATCATTGTGTTTAGCGAGGTAACGTCGTAAAGCGGATAAATCGTCTGTTTGGAGAAAGAAAGAACAGTTGTCGTCAACGGCGTTAAAGTTGGGGCCATTGCCGTTAGGACTGGCGGGAAAGGACAGTAGACCAGATGGCGGACTGTCGGCGAAGGTCCATGGTGGAACATGCACCGACGGAGCATGGTGGTTTCTCTCTCCGATCATCATTGTTTTGTTTCGTTGTACGCCGGTTGACGGGAGAGTGGTTTGTATATAAACTGATGGAAGGACAGAAGGTAGTGGAAGGTTGCAATTAAACCATGGTTATCTTTTGTTAACTGTAGTTATATTTGCACCGCAGTTGAAAATGTGGGAGTATATAATTACCAGGAAAAATACTCCTTCTCCATCATCATGAATGAATGTCTATTTTAAAGAATAATTTTGCTTTTAAGTGCTTTTTTATTAATTTTTACTAGTTTTTTTTACTTATAAAATAAATGTTTGAAAGAAAAATTATATGCTTATATACGAATTTTTTTCACTAAAATATATAAACAGTAGAAACTTTTAGATGTCTTTTAAAATGAAATTTAGATATTATGTTGCGAATGCATTACTAGGTTATCTCACGTGTCATTTGCCGGTGAATATTAAATTGGATGTGAGATTATTTTTTATTATATTAGGTGCCAGTGCTTGCCACCCCAAAATCGGTCTATAAACCACCTTATCAGATCTATAAATAAATAAATTCAGGTCTGATCTCAATCGCTAAATATGAGATTGTTTGAGTGAATGCAGAGAGGTGTGAGTGGAGTAGGTAGTTAAAATCTCAATGATAAAAAGACCAAAAGGAAAACAAAATCCAAATACCAGATTGTTAACCATTCAACGGTGTAGTATGAGCGGTAAATTGTACTCGTTCGTACCAACTAACCCGTATACCAACCGTACCAATTGTACAATTGGTATAAAGAAGTCAGTATACCGAACTTTTTGGTAGGTAGTACTAGGGATGGCAACGGATCGGGTTCGAGTCGGATCAGACCCGATCCGAATCTCAGAAACCCCTAACCGAACCCGACCCGATCCGAACATCCCCAATCCGTGCCCCGATCCGATCCGATCACTGTGAAAAAAAAATAAAAAATCACTCTGTACCAGATTTGATTTTTCCAGAAGCAATGATAACCAAATCTCAAAGTGATTTTTCTAGAAGAAAGAAAATCGACAAAAAATTGAATTTATAATTTGAAATTGAAGCCCTAAATTTGAAATTAAGGAAAGCCGAGAATTAGAGTTAAAGTCTTTTACCTTGGAAGGGAGTAGGCGGTCCAGATGATGCTGCAGGCGACGGCACTGGACATGGCGGCGGCACTGGAGATGGCGACGGCACTGGAGATGGAGACGGCGGCGGCACTGAAGATGGTGACGGAGACGGCACTGGAGATCGGAGATGGCGACGATGCTGGCCAATGGAACGGTGAGAAAAGCGGAAGAAAGAGAACGACTTTTGTGAGCGGCGTGTTTTTTTTATTTCTAACCCTAATATTAGTATATATAGGTAGGGGTGTAGTGTAAATGTTAAAAGTATGAGGGGTAGTTAGAAAAAGTTCATGTTTACATGTATTTCGGGTCGGGTCGGGTCGGAGGCACTGACCGAATCCGGCCCGAAATCCGAACGGATCATAAAATTGCAAATCGAACCCTAAATTTTCGGATCGGAATGCCTTCGGAACGGATCGGGTTCGGACAAATTGCCATCCCTAGGTAGTACCATACAATTTTTTGTCTAATTGGTTGGTACACGGTATACAATATCGATTTTGGTTGGTATACCATGTACCAACTTTATATATATATCACACGCGCACACACACATATACACTACTTCGTCTAATTGTCTAGGTACTTGAAATATTCAAAGGGTAGTTGGGTCTATTTGATATTTATTGATTGTTTTTTTCTAATACGTGTTTGAAAACTACAAGTATTTTGGGACGAATAGAGTATCAAACATTAATTTCTTTTTTCTAACCTTAAGTTACTTTATTAAGATTTAGGGAGAAAAAAAATCAAACTGCCTTATTGTAATCTTTTTGTTATGGAGTCGTGGTGAATATTATTTAGAGTCGCTGTACTGTTTAGTTTGCAAGACTACAATTGTTCTACTTTTCTTTAGTTTCAAAACTATATAATTTGCATTTGAGATCTATTTTATGTTATAATGTGTTTTTTTTTTATAATAGACAAGAAAGTCTAACAAAAAAAAAAACAAGTGCAATTTTTTTTTTGTCTTTATTTACATTTGCTATATATCGAGTACCAACCCTACCAATAAACTTGGTATACGGACTTTTGTAGTTGGTACTGATATATATTTTTGGGTACCAAATCATATTTGATTGGTAAACGGTATAAGCAAAATACACTCAGTATACATATCAATGTGTCAAACCTATCAATGTATCAAACAAAGATCAAAGCAATTATGGAGACCAAATTGAAATAAAAGCTTGGAAGTCGTAGCCAACACTTGTAAACTCCACCTCATCCCACTTTTAAACTGATACACATGCATCTTACTTAAATAATCGAAATCTAATTACTAGTTAGATAACGCTCGACAAAATCTAATTATTAGTTAGATAACCCTGTTCAAAAAGAAATATATTACCTAGACAAAGAAAGAAATAGAAATATATTTGTCATTTTTTAAAATTTTCCAAAAACTTTTCTCATTATATATTTGAGACTAAAAATGCATAAATAAAATATAATTAATAAAATAAATATTTATATTTAAAAAAAACATAAATAATTAAATGAAAATAATACATTTGAAAACAAATACTTATATGAACTAAAATCAAATTATCGTTTGCTAAAAAAAAAAAATCAATTTAAATTACTACTGTATAAAGAAATGTCAAGAAAATACTGTAGTAAAGTAGATCCGGGGAAGGAGTAGCTAGGAAGAGATAGATACGATTAAACTAAAAATAGGATGTACAATAATTGAGGTTTGAAGGGACACGTGGAGATGTGATCTATTTTTAGGATTGAAGAATCCATGTGCATGTGCATCAAACCCTAAACTCATGACATTTACATGAAAATACGTGCAATGCGTAACCTTCAGCATATGCAACTTATAGGAAAGAAAACTAAGAAAAGCATATTCTATAAAACACTTGGTGGGTTTTGGACCATACACTAGTTTTGCTCCCTGCACTTGGATATCATATCCTCTTTTCTTTTAATATAATACTCCGTCCCACTCGAATTAGAATAAATTTTCATTTTGAATGTCTCATTCGAATTAGGACAACCAAAAAATAGAAGCGTTTTATTTAATGAGACTCACATTCACACTCATTATTCTCTACCACACTCTCTCTCTCATAGTTCACTTTTTATACTCACAACAACTACCCTACTAACACTTTTTCCTTAATTCATGTGTCCAACCATAAAATCCTAATTCGGGTGGGACGGATGGAGTATTAAAAATTTATTGTTAAATTTTATAATTTTTTGGATTATAATAAATTTTTTTGACCCCGAATGATACAAGCTCATCCAACGGATTACAGAGTTTCCCTGTAATTTTTCACTATGTATATCATTGTCCATTCTTTACATGATTTTGTTAAGACATTATAGTAAGAAGTTTCAAAAACTAGAGGTATTAAACCTTGAGATTTGGGCACGGTTAGAGAAATGAGATGGGACATTATTTTGATTTAAGGGACTGCAGTTAATTGCTACTCCCTCCGTCTCAAAATATATGTCGTTTCAACCACTTTACACATATTAAGAAATACAATTAATGTGTAAAAAAGTCTTATATACCCCTAAAGTAATGCAATTACCTAGGCAATTAAATAATTGTTAAAGAGATCATCCACTATCATTAATAAGGGTAGAGTTGGTATACAACAACAAAATAGCCTTGAAAATAGTAAAACGACATGTATTTTGAGACAAAATTAACTCTCAAACGACATCTATTTTGAGACGGAGGGAGTAATATTTTCACCTAATATAATTTCAAATTTTTACTTTTATAGATGATAAAAGTATAATAATCTAGCTATTTAATTTAAAAATGTACTCCCACCGTCCCCGAGTAAGAGTCCTACCCCTCATTTGCACGCTTATTAATAAATATTGGAAGTGATGTAAATGTTGTGAGTGTAAAAGAAAAGTAGAAGAGAGAATGAGTGGGAGAGAATAGTGATTTTTTTTATTTTTTTTTTAAAGAGGATTGATAGTGGTTCCCCACTTACCCCCTTATAATAATGATGTCCTAGGAGGCATGGGAAGGGATCAAACCCGAGACCTCACACATTGTGAAGTTTGGGTCTACCACTGAGCCACTCCTTATGGACAAAAGTTTGGGTTGGGGTGCAACACGAGGACTTCCAAAAGTTTGGGTTGGGGGTGAGAGAATAGTGAATTGATTGATGTTGTGAGTATAAAAGTAAAATGAGAGAATGAGTGGGGAGAATAGTAAAGATTCTTAGCCATTTTATGAATATGACTCTTACTCTGGGACGTACCAAAATGAAGTAGGACTCTTACTCTGGGGCGGAGGGAGTAATAGTTATCTTGATCGGCTATATCACGAGTAATTCATTTGAATACGAGTACTACATAGGCTCCGTTTGTTTCAAGGAAAATAACTTGCGGAAAATGACTTCCAGAAAATGTTTTCCAGAAAATCAAAATATGTTTTCCATAAAATCAAATGAATGTATTTTCCGTTGTTTGGTAAAACTTAAGACAATACTTTGAAAATCACTTATGGAAATTAAAATCAGCAAGCTTCTGCAAGTTATACACAAATAAATAAGTTTTTCGTAAATTTTTCAATCCATTATATCTACAATAAACTCAAAATTGTATTGTTGGGTATGCTTATTTCTTAACCCTCCTACTTTTGTTAGAATTGATTGATACCATCACCTATGAGTATTTCTATAGACTTTAAGACCTTATGTAAGAAGTTTATGACTTCAATTTTTAGCCAAATCCTTTTTATAGTATAGGCTTAGATTATAGGACTTGAAGCTATGAAGGATCGAAGATTTCCAAAGCAGAATTCATTTCACTGCGCAGGATGTTCTATGCGCAGGTCGCCACTGCGCATAGATATCTTGCACAGCTTTTGACCCTGCTCAGTTTTCAAGGTCTTATTCCCTAAACTCTGAAGAGATCTTTTAGTGACCAAGCATGGTGTGCATGCCGCCCATGCGCAGCTTCCATGCGCGCCGGCAATGCGCATGCCTTTGTGCGCGGACACTCAACCTTGGTCAAATTCCTCATCTCCTATTCTAGAAGCTTGGAAAGCGGCAAGACAAGCTACGCTTTTTGGATTGAGTCAGAGTGCTGAGGTGTGCACAAACGACAAAATAAGCACACTCAGCAAAACCATTGGTGGAGACACACTTCAAATAAATATTTCAAGTGAAGACAGCTGTCAACCTTCTAGAAAAAGATTTGAATTTGGTCTTCATGCTCTGTCTCCAACGGCTATAAAGGACACCTGTGCGCCAATCATATTGTGCCATCTCATTGTCCTTTCTCTGTCTCCAACGGCTATAAAGGACACCTGCGCGCCAATCATATTGTGCCAGCACATCGTCCTTGCTCAGAGCTCCAACGGCTAGTTTTTTGAAGCTCAGCTATAAATAGCCTGCTCATTCCCATTTCCAAGTTTCTTAAGCTTGCATGCTTCAAGAGCTTGAGTTTCATGCTTCATTGAGAAACCTTGAAGATCTGAAGACTGCTGCTCAATATTTCCAGATTCCTTAGAACAGCCTTCAAGATCTTCAAACTCCTGCTCAAATCGCAAAGCCCTATATCACCAGAATTCTTGGTGCTCTTCATATTTCATATTCATAGAGCCCAGAATTTCTGTCACACACACACACCTCTTGAAGCTTTGATCATTTTGATCTAACTTCTTGAGATACACCGGTTTAGTCTAGGATTTGTTCTTCATAGATAATAGATCTTGAGTTAGTATTGAGCTCAAATGTTGTAATTTGTAATACTCACTCATATTATAAGATCTCCATTAGAAATCAAAGACTAACCATCTTGGTAGAGGATGTAGATCTTTCATCGATCGAACCTCTCCAAATAGTCTGTTCATTATATTTACTGCATATTTCCTGCTTAACTATTTATGAACTGCTTTGTTTGATCTTTCAGATTACTACACTTTGCTATTGTAATTGTTATTGCTCATTTGCCTTAGAACCATTTTTGCGCCACTCTTTAGCCTCAAACTTAGCGCGTGCGTTTTTATCTCTGCGCAGTATACCCTGCGCAGAGCTGCTTTAAATTTCCGCTGTGCATTTCACACTCATGCTGCGCGCTATACTTAGCCAAAATAAGAGTTGTGCGCATTTGCCATTGAATTGCAAAAGGGTTTGAAAAGAATTTTAAAACGCTATTTTCTCACCCTTGTTGCCCCTTTGGGACCAACATGTATCCCCTTCAAGAACGTGCTTCAATGACGGTTTCAAGCATTTCAAATTAACTCACCCAATCAATCATCATTTTCCATCATCAAAGCAATCGCGGCCCTAAAACACACCTGCACTCATTTGATTCTGGATCATCAAAACTGGCATCCTCTCACCTTTTCACACACACATCATCCGAATTGAAATCTCTGTCCAATCATATCAAACCTTGCGCTCTGTCTCGAATTGATCTGGTGAACCAGGTGAAAAATACTTAAACCTCCTCGTGGGTACCCACTTTGCTTCAATTACTCGACGCCCTTGGTGAAATTCAGAGATTCGAGTTGTTCAACCGTGGTGGATCAGACTGGATGAAGCTGGATGCGAAGATAGAAGAGTTGGATTTGTGCGGTTGAAGCAATTGGGGATTTAGGAGAAGAATCGTGGGTGGATTTGAGTTTCTCCAATGGAGATTGCTTAAATTTTGGGTTTGTGGTGTTGAGGATTTGGGAGAAGAATGGTGGATCGATTGGATGTTCTCTGGTGGTAATTGCATCAGTTATGAGGGGTTTCAGCCATGGATCAATGCTCGCGGAGTAAGAAAGTTGCAGGAGAGATCGTTTCTGGGAGAGAGAGATGCGTACCTTGGAGTCTTGGTAGATACGAGAGATACGATAACGGCGTCGGAAAATCACTTACTGAGTAGGGAGTCGGTAAGTCGTTTTCCAGAAAAATAGAGGGTATTTTCAGTTGACCGAAAATGTTTTCAGTTGACTCATTTTTGTTCACCGTTACGAAACATCGGAAAATGGAAAATGTGGAAAACATTTTCCGTAAGTTATTTTCCTTGAAACAAACGGAGCCTTAGTTTAAAATTGTATGCAGGATAGAAAAGGCCTATCATTTTTTAACACCTCGTGCTATAGTTAAACTCTGCTTTTAACCATTGTTGTTTATTTTTAGCACTTTTAATCACTCTATAATAAATACGCACTCATGTTAACCTTGCCCCCTAACGACATCCAAAAAAACTTTCGTTAATAAAGCTTAACGAAACCAAACCCCAAGCCACCAACACTGTAATGCCGCATCTAATCCCTGGCCCGACAGCACCATTATTGTCGAAAGGATCAAATTACACAGAAAAACCAAAATCTGTCTAAATTTTTTGAAAATCCACAAACCCCAGATTTGTCGGAAATGATAAATTACACAGAGAACTCAATTTTTCGTTCATTAGTTTTTATTTATTATCTTTAATCATTTTTTCCCTTTTTTTTTTGAAAGGATTTATTATTTCTTTTAATTATCTTTAATAAATTTTTAAATTAGAATACTAGGATTTTTATTTTAAAATGAAGGAAGGACCGAAGGAGTAATCCTTTAAAATCAAACCGCTGACTATCGTACGGACGAGCAATGCCGGGGCCAAATTCCACGCGTCAAAAAAGCATGTGAAGTTGTTTAGTACTAATTCGCACTGCTCTTTGTTTTGGCGGTACATGTGTCCTTAAGTGGGCCCGATCATGACACGGCTAACCCTTTTGAAGTACTCCCTCCGGCCATTCTTAAACTTCAAAAATTTCTTTTTTGGTTTTGGGTGTTTCATTTTAAACTTCAAAATCCAAAAAATAAAAGTTTTTTATAGTTTTTTATTTAGTGGGATTTACATGTCATAAACACAACAACTATCCACTAACTATTCTCTACCTCACTTTCTCTCTTTTACCCATTTTCTATACTCACAACACTCTACCATACTATCTATATTATATAATATAAAGATTCTCATCTTAATTTTTGTGTCCATTTTTTTTTAAATATAAAATGGGACGGAGGGAGTATTGCCAAATGTGATGAAATTGACACATGGTGTATACTCCTTGTCCTGGGAGACACCATTTTCGCGTGATACTTTATCTGGTACTAGGATTAACCAGTGCTTCGCACGAATGTTTTTTTTTTGTGTGTGGATATTTATAATTACATTATATAATTATTAAATATTTTAAATAAATATAAATAAATTTAAAGATATATATAAATTTACTTGTGATTTTTTAATAATAGTGAAAAAGTTTTAATTACTATAGTATAAAATAGATATTAAGATTGGTTAAAGATATATATAAATCTACTTGTGATTTTTTAATAATAGTGTAAATAGTTTTAATTACTATAGTATAAAATAGATATTAAGATTGGTTAATAGCATTGGTAAGAATTAACTTTATAATTTTTTAAAAATTTACTTCGTTTGTCCCATAATGATGTCAATTTTTACTTTTGATCGATTGAGAAAATAATGTTTTAATTATAGTTAGCATTATTATAATTATGAGCCTAAATAGTAAATTAAAAGATAATGGTTACCTAAGTAGTGCTCCCTCCGTCCCAGAGTAGGAGTCTTATCTCTCAAATGCACGGCGAATAAGAAATGGTGGAAGTGATTTAAGTGTTGTGAGTGTAAAAGTAAAGTAAGAGAGATAATGAGTGAGAGAGAATAGTAAATTGATTGGAGTTGTGAGCAATGTTCTAAAACACCCCCGCCTAGGCGCTAGGCGTTCATGAAACGCCTAGGTCTCGTCTAGGATATTATAGTTATTTCTGAATTCTCGGCACCGCCTGGATCCCGCCTACTCCCCGCTTAGGCGCTAGGCGGCCCTGCGGCGCCTAGCGACCGCCTAGCTTTTTTAGAACATTGGTTGTGAGTATAAAAGTAAAGTATGAGAGAGAATGAGTAAGATGAGTAGTAAAGATTATTTGCCATTTTAAGAAAGAGACTATTACTCTAGGATGTACCAAAATAGAAAGTATGACTCTTACCATGAGACGGAGGAATAACTTTTATCGTAAATAATAAGTTAAAAGTAATAGTTACTATATATAGTAACTAATACTAATAATAGTAAAATATCAAAAAAACACTAATAATAGTAATAGTTACAATATAGTGTAATTATTATAATTAGTTAGTATTATTGTTAATAATAGTTACTTTATAGAGTAACTATTACATTTAACTAATTTTACTAATAGAATAATTATGTTATACTCCCTCCGTCTCTAGTTAGTGTTGACCAAATTTTTGGGCACACAAATTAAGAAAAAAGTAAGAGAGATAAATAATGGAATGAGGTGTTTGTGAGTATGAAAAAAATAAATAGGAGAGAGAATAAGTGGGAGGAATAGGGGTTGAAATGGTTCGGCTCAAACCGCGGTTCGGAACCGAGCCGAGCCAAACCGTGCGGTTTAGCTCGGTTTTTAAACTTATGTGGTTCAGCTCGGTTTCGAAAATTGATAAACCACACGGTTCGGTTCGGCTCACGGTCTGACCCTTCGAGCCGAACCGTTTCGAGCTGAACTACGAGCCGAACCGTGGAGCTGAACCGTAGAGCTCGGTTTTAGTGAAACTTCTCTTCCTGATAGGTTCAGATTCACCCCAAATTTGTGTCGTCCTTGGTTGCCTTATGCCCTTGGTAAATTTCTTCCCTTTAAACGTTGCTCCGTTTGATTTTATTGCGGTTTTTGCATTTCTGTTTGTGTGTTTTGAGTCAAAAATTGGTTTTGATTGATATTATGAGTATATGTTCCATCTGTTTCAAATTGGGTTTCTATTTTTGCTACAACACCAGTCTGTGTTCATTTTTAATGGAAAATTATGAAAGGTGGCTGCTGCTTCTTCTTCCTTTTTTTTTTTTTTTTTTAAACAATGAAATGTGGCTTTTAACCAATTTTTAGTTGCAACTATACATATATAAACTCTTAATAATAAGCAAATAACACTGGAGTTATATTAGGATTGAAGTTTTTTTTTTTTTTTTTTTTAAGGGTACTCATTTAGACAGAGGGAATAGTATTGTTATTTTGTTCATGATCATGAACTAGGAATAGATACCAACTTTAAGGATTTATTGGATTTATTTGCACTGTAACTTAAGATTGCAGTCCTTGCTAGTGCTAAGTGGTATAGTATGGTGTAAGAGTTGTGTTTCAAACCGCGGTTTAAGCCACGGTTTAAACCGTAAAATCAGACCGTGGTTCAAACCGAGCCGAGCCGAACCATGATGGTTTAGCTCAGCTCGGCTTGGACTATTTTGTGGTTCAGCTCGGTTTGGGATTTCTCCAAACCGATGTATAGCGGTTTGGCACCTAAATTACCCCAAACCGAGCTAAACGGAACCATTTCCACCCCTAGGGAGGAATAGTAAATTGATTGGTGTTTGTGAGTGTAAAAATAAAGTAGGAGAGAGAATGAGTGGGAAGAATAGTAAAGATTTTTTGCTATTTTGGGGTAGTCCACACTAACCTAAGACGGACCAAAAAAGGAAAGAAGTTCACACTAACCTGGGACAAATGGAGTATAATTAACTATTACAATTAACTAATATTATTAACAATAATAGTTATCTTATATAATAACTTTTACATTTAACTAATACTAATACTATTAATAGTAATAGTTATCTTATATAGTTAACTATTATAGTTAACTAATACTATTAATAGTAATAGTTACACTTTATAGTAACTTTTATACTTAACTTATACTATTAATAGTAATAGTTAACCTATGTAGTTAACTGTTAGTAAATCAGACCCAAGAGATAGCAACAATAATGAACACAAGAAATAACAAGACAGAATTTACGTGGTTCACCAATCTCTATTGGCTACCTCCACGGGCAAAGGGAAACAGATATTATTATGGCGGAGAAACAATTACAAGAATATGATCACACTAATCTATGTTTGCATGAACTTTGATCACAAAGTTCCTAGCTATGCAAAACCCTAGATCTAGAATTATTGATCTCTCTCACTTTCTGAATAAAATAAGGTACTGAATTAAATTAGGACGGAGGGAGTATATATACATATACACACGCATGTATATCCTCCATATAATCAGTTTCCTAATTAACCCTTAATCACGTTGGAATAAGTCAGTCATTAAAACCAAGAAGGATTCTTGTTTAAGTCAACTGACCAAAAAAAACCAAAACACCTAGTCATTAAAACCAAGAAGGATTCTTGTTTAAGTCAACTGACCAAAAAAACCAAAACACCTTGGGCTGCAAGTCACAACTCTCGGCTTTTATGGCCAAGGCTCAAAGCTTTAGCCATACTCCTTCTGTCTCGGAATTACGAACTTGTTAATTTAATCCATTTAAATTTACGTCTCAAAATTCAAAGGCATTAAACTTAACAATCTCCACCTTGACTTTGAATCTCCCTTAATAATTCAGATATACGAGCTTCCGACATAGCCTTCACCTTGAGCCACATCCCTCGTACCAGATTTTTTCAACCTTTGCCTCAGTCTGTCTTTCGTCAAAGACACTAGATTTTTGTGCACCATGTATCTTCAAGACACCCAGAATTTGCCTCACCAGACAAACAACCTTGTCCTCTGGACAATCAGATTTTCTGCATGCAATGTATCCTACGGACACTCAGAATCACCCCAACGGGCAACTAACAGTCATTTAATTGTGGCCCATCCAGTCGACATTGGATCTTGCCAACCATGACTGACAACACCGGTGTGTGTTGATCTTCTAGTTTTGGCTTGCCCAGTTCACTCCGGCCTAGAGTAAAATGATGCTCCACCTGCTTGTCAACACCCTCATCAATCTCAGAACCTTGGAGGATGAACAAGGAACCTTTTCTTTCACCCTTCAGAATCACATCTGAACCTTTGTAGACATTCAGAACTCCACCTTCACCCTTGAAACTGTACCCCTTCTTGTCCAAACGACTAAGTGATATCAGATTCTTTGCTACTTGTGGAACGTGTCTTACCTTGTTCAATGTGAGAGTTTTATCACCAGATGTTCTCACCCTTACAGAGCCCATGCCAACTACCTCGCAGTCCGATCCATTAGCCATATAAATACGGTCTCCATCTTTTTGCTCGTATGTTGTAAACCGCTCCTTGCGCGAACACATGTGATAAGATGCTCCCGAATCTAGAACCCATGCAACTTCCTTGCTTGTTTCTTCTTCGGTCACCAGGGCATAATCACAATCCTCATCAAAATTGTCACTGCTTGCCACCGCAGCAGTCGACTCAGATTTCTGCTGCTCTCTCTTCTTCTTGGGACAGTCGGTCTTCCAATGCCCCTTCTCCTTGCAATAACTACAGATATCTCCAGGTCTCGGACCCCGTCTAGAACCTCCGCTCCTTCGACCATGCCCTTTGCTGCCTTCCGCAGTCAAACCTGATGACTGAGATTCTGTACTAGTACCACTCGCCTTTCGGCGGAGTTCTCTAGTCTTCAGACCAGACTTTACTTGCTCCAGAGTAATTGTCTCTTTGTTCAAGCATGAATCAACATATGATTCATATGACAACGGTAGAGATATCAACAGAATTAGAGCAGCATCCTCATCATCAATTTTCACCTCTATATTACGCAATTCAAGTAATAAAGCGGAAAATCGATCTAGATGATCCTTAATAGGCGTACCTTCAGTCATATGGAAAGTGAATAACTTCTTCTTCATATAGAGCTTGTTGGTTAGAGACTTCGTCAAATACATCTTCTCTAACGTCAGCCACAAGCCTCCCGCTGTTTCTTGATCCGCTACTTCCGCTAAGATCTCATCATCAAGACTCATGATAATCATTGAATGAGCTTTCTCATCCAATACTACCATGTCTGCAGCCTTCTTCGAATCCTCTGCTGTGGGAACGACCTCTGCCTTACCTTTTGGATCCTTGTGATCCCTGATTGCAGTAGCCACTGGAGCCCACAAACTTTGTCTTCGCAACATGGCTCTCATCTTGATCTGCCATAAACTGAAACTGTTCTTCCCATCAAACTTGTCGATTTTCTGATCCATCCCGGAATCCATCTCTTTCTATCGCAGCGGAATGCCCTGATCTTCCTTGACTAACCAGGCTCTGGTGCCACTTGTTAGTAAATCAGACCCAAGAGATAGCAACAATAATGAACACAAGAAATAACAAGACAGAATTTACGTGGTTCACCAATCTCTATTGGCTACCTCCACGGGCAAAGGGAAACAGATATTATTATGGCGGAGAAACAATTACAAGAATATGATCACACTAATCTATGTTTGCATGAACTTTGATCACAAAGTTCCTAGCTATGCAAAACCCTAGATCTAGAATTATTGATCTCTCTCACTTTCTGAATAAAATAAGGTACTGAATTAAATTAGGACGGAGGGAGTATATATACATATACACACGCATGTATATCCTCCATATAATCAGTTTCCTAATTAACCCTTAATCACGTTGGAATAAGTCAGTCATTAAAACCAAGAAGGATTCTTGTTTAAGTCAACTGACCAAAAAAACCAAAACACCTTGGGCCTGCAAGTCACAACTCTCGGCTTTTATGGCCAAGGCTCAAAGCTTTAGCCATACTCCTTCTGTCTCGGAATTACGAACTTGTTAATTTAATCCATTTAAATTTACGTCTCAAAATTCAAAGGCATTAAACTTAACATTAACTATTATAATAAACTAATACTATTAATAGTAAAAGTTAACTAATATAGTAACTATTACAATTAATTAATACTATTAGCTAATAAGAGAAAAATAGAAAGTCACCTAATTAAAATTCTATGGATGATGTGGCACCACCAAAAGCAAGAGTTACCCAAAACTTGTCCACATGACACCACCTAAAGACTCTACCGTGACTTTTAATATATATAGATTTGTGGCTTTCTTTATTCCAAACACAATTTTATTTTCGCCTTCCAAGAAAGTGTACTCTTTTTGTAAATGCTTCCTCTCTCCCCAAAATAAATATCTTCTCTCCCAAATAAAATTGAATATAATTTTAAATTAATTTAATTATTTTAGAAAATATTGAATTTATTATTAATAGTATTTATATTAGTATATCGATAAAAAACGTTATACTCTTTCCGTCCCAGAGTAAGAGTCATACTTTTTATTTTGGTACGTCCCAGAGTAAGTGTCTCATTCTTAAAATGGCAAGAAATCTTTACTATTCATCCCGCTCATTCTCTCTCATACTTTACTTTTAGACTCACAACACCAAATTGAAAAATAAATCGTTTTCAATGAATTGTGTTCAAACATTGTTCTCTAAGTGTGAAAGAATTGTAGCTAGGAATGTTTCTGAAAATCAGTCACTTGTCTGTAACGATGATCACATAAGTGTCTGAACAACACAACACACAAACGCAGACGAACATAGTTGAAGTAAAAATGCTATACAACGCATTAGATAATAAAAAACACGAAATTAAAACACTTCAAAAAAAACAAAAAAACTATGTTTATAGAAAAACTTTCATTAATAAAGGGTCTGATTTTGGTCAGGTAAAAGTAAAAGGCATAAATAATAAGGCAGGCAAGTAAATGTTATAAGGGTTAATGACAATTTAGACCCTAAAGTGATATATCACCCTCCCAAACGAACCCTGATGTTTTTTTTTTTCGCCAGATCAGGCCTTAATGTGTAAGATACTCGCCAGTTAAGGCCTTTTTGACGAAAATCGTTAAAAACTCAGTTAAAAAGCATGTGCCATGGACGTGAATAACGGAATTGAGTATTTTGAATTGATATTAGCTAGTAGGGTGTTTAGTGTAATTTCTAAACATTAAAGGGGCAAAGAAAATCATTTAAACCCATTACCCTATAACTCTTGTGGATCTGAGTACAAAAAAAAAAAAAAATACAAACATAACGTTCCCCTACCTCCCACCCCTTCCGTCTCCCACCCTCACCTCCCCGCCGCCGCCACCACCATGTTCCTTCCATCCCCCTTTCCTTCAAATCACATCCATACCTCACCCTAGGGATGGCAATTTTTCCGAACCCGATCCGTTTCGAAGGCGATCCGATCAGAAAAATTAGGGTTCAATTTGCATTTTTATGATCCGAGTGGGTTCGGGTTCGGGCAGCAGCCCCGACCCGACCGAACCCGACCCGACCCGAAATACTTATGTATTTAGAATTTTTCTTACTGCCCCCTCCATTTATAAATTTTACACTTTAGGGGTCCTATATATTTAAAAATTAGGGTTGAGGCAACAATCAAACAGCAGCGGCATCGTTCTCTCCGATTCCAGCATCATCGTCAACGCTCCTTGCCAAGGTCGTGATTCACGACTCAGCGAAGGTAAAAGACTTTTAACTTCTCTCGATTTTCCATGGTTTCAACATTAGAGCTTTAATTTCAGATTAGGAATTCAATTTTGAATCCCTAAATTAGAATTTGTAAAAACAAAACCAATTCTCCACTCAATTCATCTTAAATCGTGAACTTCATAGCGCAAGTGTCTTGGATAATATGTTCTTGGTGTGGTAGAGTTCTCAAAGTAGCAAATCCCCATTTTTTCTCGTGATGGGTCAGTCGGTCAATTATAGCTGCTTAGCATCTTAACAGTTCTTCACCTCCTCCTTAAAAAAAAAAAAAAACGGATCTTCACCTCCTGGGTTTATTAATTAGGATGGTTATGTTGGTTTACTAATTAATTATATTAAGTTTTCTTTATCATACTTTTATGTTAACATTCGCCACTATCATACCTAAAACAATCTGATTAAAGGAAATGTAACTCTCAGTTGGGTTTATGGATTTAGCAAATTCTCCCAAAATGTTATTCTTAATGTGGTGTTTGAAGCTTTTATTTCTTTCTAAACAGGGGTTGCTGTGCTGAGTAACAAACCAAAAAAAAAAACAGAATAAACCCTCGGATCGGGGCGCGGATCGGGGACTCTCGGATCGGATCGGGTTCGGTATAGGGTTTCTCATGTTCGGATCGGGTTCGGATCATGCATGATCCGACTCGAATCCGACCCGTTGCCATCCCTACTCACCCCACCCCCTCGATCACAAATGGTATTACAGATCTGTAACTAGCAAATTCAATGGCCTTGATGTTATGCAGAATGAATCAGTTTTGGAGGAGCTGTAATTCGGGCCAGATGATGGGAAGATTCACTATTATTTTTTCAACTCGAAAGATCCCCGCCGTTGCTCTCCTAGATCAGAAACCCTAATTCGAATTCAGCGGGTAATGAATTTGAGCTTGAGGATGAATTTTGGGGTTAAGGTTTATGAATACTCCATGTCTTCGTTGTTGTATTTTGGTTCTCTCCAGGTTTTGACTGCACTCAATCATAAGGTGTAATTGTTGGGTATGCTTATTTATAAACCACTCCTATTACCTAGATTTGATTGATCCCATAACCTTATTTTACTGTTTGTGGACTTTAAGATATATTGTAAGAAGTACTTGTACTTCATTTAGAATAGTCCACCTTCTAGTTTGATAGGCTTAGCAGATTAGGACCCTCAATTTTTTCTAAGTCTGGAGAAATGAGGTAGGTCATATGTCTGCCGCATGTAACCTACCGCATGACCAAGGTGCCGCATTCTCTATGCTGGCCGCAGATAACCTTGCCGCATGATTCCATCCTACCGCGTGAATCTCTACCGCATGGAACCATGGTTGAAGAAACTCAAGTTGGTTCAAACTTAACCACAGTCACACGTGTATCCTTACCTTGGTTAGTTTTGAACGTTGCAAATTCAAATTTCAAATTTGAATACAACTGTCATTTTAGTACAGTTGGACCACCATGACTCTGCAACAAAAGGACAACTCAGACTGAGCTCCAATTAGAAATCAATAGCTCATTGTCCTCCAAACTTGCCCTCCAAGAATTCAAACGGCTAGTTTCTCCATCAAGGCTATAAATAGACCTTGAATTCTTCATTGAAAAGAAGCTGAGATTCTAAGAGAGAAATTGCTGTTGAAATTCTTGGTGATTGAAGATCATACTCAAGATTTCCAGAATCCTTCGAATCTTCAAGCACTCAACCTTCAAGTCTTCATTAAATCTCCAGCAACATTCAAGATCATATCTCAAGCCTCTCACACAAGTTTCATTAGGCTCTAAAATCGTATAGATTCAAAAGAGCTTTTGATTCTTACACACACACTCAGCCCGATTGATCAATCACATAGATTGAATCATTAGGGATCCACTGGTCTAAGTCTAGGATTTGAACTTCACAGAAATAGGTGTTGATTCATACTTCATCTCTGTAATCTGTACTCAAGAATCAATATATACCTCATTCAAAATCCAAGACTGACCATCTTGGTAAAGGACGTAGATCTTTTAACAGATCGAACCTTTCCAAATCATTGTGTTCTTTACTTACTCCACTTTACCTTTCTGCAAATTTACTTTAAGTCTTGTTCATCTTGTTCATATTGTTCTTCACTTGTTCACATTAATCTTGTTTGTCTTTTAGTGTTTGATCTTTCAGATTTAAGAACAATTGTGAATTGTGTTTGTTTGTCTACCTCATTGCCTAAGTTAAAATCTGACTAACTTATCATTTGCCGAAAAATCTCTAAGACACAAATTTTCAATCTTTCAACCTACCTCACTTTAACCTACCGCACTCCTACCCACCGCACTTTAACCTACCGCACTACCTACCTACCGCATTGAACTTATCAAAACCAAACTCTTAACTTGTTTCAACGAAAACTTCCGCTGTGCATTTTGTACTTGACCGCGTGGTTTTTATCTACCGCAAAATTCAAGTGTAAGCATAAAGGTTGAATTTTGAAAAAGGGTTGAAATTTTAAATAGGCTATTCACCCCCCCTCTAGCCTCTTTTCATACCCTTGTTGTGTCTCTGGGACCAACAAGTGGTATCAGAGCAAACACCTTTATAAAACTTCTGTTTTTCAAGCTTAACAGCTTGGGTGCCGATTCAAAATGGCAAGTCAGAAAACTATGGCAACGGTTAACTTCACTCACGTTCCAGCGTTCGACGAAGATAATTTTGACGTATGGAAGCACATCATTCTAACTCAGTTCTACTCCATGGACGAGCAACTTGGTGATTGTCTTACCATTGGACCATACTTCCCAATGAAAGCTAATCCGGATCCAGAAACCAATGGTGCAAATCCGACTATCAAGAAACAAAGCTGAATGGACCGATGAAGAGAAAAGACTGGTTGGAATGGATGTGAAAGAAAAAAGCATACTTCTAAGTATCTTGAGTACGTCACAGCGTCGACAGATCATGGAATGTTCAACTGCAAAAGAACTTTGGGATGCAATTGAAGATTACATCGAAGGAGATCAAGCTTGCAAGGAAAGCAAAAAGTTTGCAATTCAAAGAAGATTCAACAACTTTGCTAAGATCCCCGGTGAATCACTAAGAGCCACTTACGATCGTTATTGTAAGATCGTGAGTACTTATACAGCACTCGGAAAGAAGCTCACCAAGAAAGAAATCAATGTTAATTTTCTTGCTGCTCTTGGTTCACAATATCTACACAAAGGAAACACTCTTGAAGATACCAAGCTACTAGATGACATGTCTCTCAGAAGCCTCTATGCCAACCTCAAGGTCTTTGATATCAAGCTTAACAACATTGCTGAAATGGAAGGAAAAACAAAGAGCTTATCGTTGGTTGCTCAAAGGAAGAAGTGATCGAGGAAGAAGATCCAAAAATCTCCACATCAGATTTACTTGATATGGATGATGATGATTTTGCTATGTTCGTGAAAAGATTCCAAAAGTTCAGAAAGACAGCAAGACCCGGATCAACAAGCAAAGCTCCAACAAGGTTTTCAAGGAGCAACCCTTCAAATAAGAAAGAGAACTTCAACTTCTCCAAGAAGAAAGAAGATCTAGTTTGTTTTAATTGCAGGAAACCAGGTCACTTCGCATCAGAATGTCCAATTCCCAAGTATGAATATATGAAGAAGAAAGTAACTTTACTCCAAGGTATTCAAAGCAAAAGGGAATGATGGCTGAAGAAGACTCTACCTCAAAAGAGTTAGACACTTGGATAGAGTCAGACTCTGATGAAAGCGATGAGGATTCTGAAGAAGGTCACATTTGTTTGGTCGTTCAGTCCGATGATGAGGATGATAATAAAAGTCGTCGCTCACCAAATGCAAAACCTAAATGGATAAGTTATACGGCCGATGAACTTGCTGAAAAAGGATTCCTAACTCCGGTTCAAAAGAATGGTGATCTTCTATTTTCAAGATGTGACGTTAGTGCAGCAAAGAAGGCTCTACTAAACCCCAAAGTGAAGGAAGTTCTGTCTACCACACCTCAAGTCAAGTTTGACATTTCCCTCGATAAACAAGAAAAGATGTTTGCAAAAGCTGAACAGGTAATTAGTAAGTTTTCTGGCATGAAGGAAGCTTTAGCACTTTCAACTGAAGAAATTTCCCAGCTTAAGACGGAGAAATCTCTACTAAGATCTGAACTCACCCTCCTTAAGGAGCAGATCAAGAGCATGACTCCTCTTACTGATCGAAACCGTTTCTTAGATGAACAAAATGCTATATTTAAAGTTAAAAAATGAATTGGTCGCTGAGATAAATGACTTGAAAAAGATCACTAATGAGTGGACCAATTCTCGTGTCACTATGGAACAAATCTTAGAATCTCAAAAGCCTAGTGGTGATAGGGAAGGCTTAGGATTTCAAACTAGTGACAACTTTAAATGTGCATCTTGTTGTGAAAGAGATGAGAAATTTACCCAGCAAACTTTGGAAGGGTCGAAGGCTAAACATCATGTTTCAAAGGGTGTAGGACAAGAACCAAAGAAGAAACTAGAGTTCAACTATGTCTACCCTAAGAAACAAACTGGCAAGGCAAAGATGAAAGGTATTGCTGTGGATGAACCTACCGCAGATTCTACCTCATGCGGCAAGGCAGAGTCTTCCTACCGCAGAACTCTACCGCGGCAGACTACCTTCCGTGGTAAGTCGACCGCATATGGTGGAAATGCAGCAAAGTTCAAGAGGGTGAACTTTGTAAAGGACACCGCATCCACACCTGTAAACGATGTTGTGCTGAAGACCGTGACAAAGTTTGTTAAACCTCACTTGGGTGGCTTCCACCATTGTTCCGTGTGTGATGATTATGGTCACAAGGCTGCTGAATGTCTTTTAAGATTTACACCAAATCCCAGAAAGCTTAAACCCCCTTCTGTGAGGCAAGTGTGGGTTGTTAAAAGTTGGTAACCCTTTGGACCCAAAAGAATAAAAGGGGACCTTGTTCTTAAATGTTTATTTTATAGGTTCTCTGCTTAATGGCTGGACTCTCCAAGGATAGATCAAGTTTATGGTATCTCGATAGTGGCTGTTCAAGGCACATGACCGGAGATATCAACTTATTGGAAGATGTTCGTGAAGAAAAAAGGGCCATCAGTAACCTTCGGAGATAATAACAAAGGAAAGACTGTAGGATATGGAGTCATTCGTAAAGGAAAAATCACCATCCAAGAAGTCTCTCTAGTTATTGGACTACAACACAATCTACTCTCAATATCTCAGTTCTGCGACAAAGGATTGCAATGCCACTTCACTTCAAATTTCTGTCTCATCAAATATGGCATATCCGGCGTCACTTTGCTCAAAGGGATTCGTAAGAAAAATGTTTATGTTGTTGATTTTAATTCATCTTGCATTTCTTCTAATCTCTGTTTTGTAGCAAAGAATGTTAGTGAAAATAGTTGGCTGTGGCATAAAAGACTAAGTCACTTAAACTTCAAGTATCTCTCCAATATTGGAAGAGAAAATCTAGTTCGTGGTCTACCCAAAGTAGCTGATCACCACGATGAGAAGTGCACAGCATGTCAACTAGGCAAACAACCAAAAGCGTCTTTCTCCAGCAAGACGACACCTTCAACTTCTAGATGTTTGCAACTACTACATATGGACCTGTTTGGACCTGTTTCTACCGCAAGTATTGGAGGAAATAGATATTCCTTAGTTGTGGTAGATGACTACTCAAGATATACGTGGGTCGAGATGATGAGCTCCAAAGATGATTGTTATGACATTTTGACCGCACTCTTTAGACAGCTCCAAACACAAAAAGAAGATGACATCGTTAGTGTTCGATCCGACAACGGTACAGAATTCAAGAACAACGGTGTTGCTCAATACTGTGATGATCATGGTCTTGACCACAACTTCTCTGCTGCTGGAGTTCCACAACAAAACGGTGTAGTGGAAAGAAAGAATAGAACGTTGATAGAGGCCAGAAAGACAATGATTGCTGAAGCAAAGCTACCTCAATATTTTTGGGCTGAAGCCGTCAACACATCATGCTTCACTCAAAATAGATCCCTCATCAATAAGACTTACAACAAAACTCCTTATGAACTTTGGAGAGGAAGAACCCCCAACATAGCATACTTCAAGATATTTGGATGCAAATGCTTTATACTCTACAACGGTAAAGAACATCGAGGTAAATTTGCTCCTAAAGCCGATGAAGGTATATTTATTGGGTATGCTAAACACTCAAAAGCTTTTCGTGTATTTAATAAAACCACTCTTAAGATAGTGAATCCGTCCATGTTACTTTTGATGAACATTCTCTCCTTGAGCCACATATGGCTCCAAATGTTGCTGATGATTTTGTTGAGATAAATGAGACAGGTACAACTCAACCACAAAATCAATCAACTCAAGGAAACCCATCTACCTCAACTGCACCTCCACCTACCTCATATGAAGCACCAGAAGCTACCTCATCTGCTGCTACCTCAAATGGAGTTGAAGTTGAGACACCCATAAATGTTGAAGAACCTATCCCTCAAATTACTTATGATTGGGATGGCTCAAATGATGTACCACTAGAAGACTTACAACCACCATCAACTCAACCAGACTTACCTCAAGAAGTTCGTGAGGTTAGAGATCACCCAATTCAGAATATCATTGGTGATTTGCATTCTGGTGTTAGAACAAGAAGATTAAACTATGATGCACTTAAACGCATTCGTATCTCAAGTTGAACCTAAGAAAGTTGATGAAGCACTCCAGGACTCAAGTTGGGTTGTGGCTATGCAAGAAGAGCTCAACCAATTTGAAAGATGTAAAGTTTGGACCTTGGTTCCAAGGCCACAAGATCAAGGAGTGATTGGTACAAAGTGGGTGTTCCGAAACAAGATGGACGAGAATGGAAGCATCACAAGGAACAAAGCTAGGTTGGTTGCACAAGGATATAGACAAGAAGAAGTCATTGATTATGATGAAACATTTTCCCCCGTTGCAAGACTCGAAGCTATAAGGATGTTCTTAGCTTATGCCTCTTACAAAAGATTCAAGCTATATCAAATGGATGTGAAGAGTGCATTTCTCAACGGAGAACTTCAAGAAACCGTCTTTGTTGCTCAACCGCCCGGATTTGAAGATCCCAAATTTCCAAATCATGTCTACAAACTCCGTAAAGCCTTGTATGGACTCAAACAAGCTCCACGAGCATGGTATGATACTCTATCTAAGTTTCTCCTTGAAAAGGGATTCAAGCGTGGTAAGATCGACACAACTTTATTCATTGCTAAATATAATGATCATACTTTACTTGTTCAAATATATGTAGATGATATTTTTTTTGGTTCTACTAATGAACTGTTGTGTAAGCGTTTTGAGAAACTAATGAAAAGCAAATTTGAGATGAGCATGATGGGAGAATTGACATTCTTCCTTGGACTTCAAATTAAACAATGTGCTGAAGGCATCTTCCTCAACCAAGCAAAGTACACAAGAGATCTTATCAAGAAATTTGGACTTGAAAATGCAAAGGCATACGACACTCCTATGGCTACTGGTAACAAGCTAGATAAAGACTTGAAAGGTAAGAAGGTTGATCAAACCTTATATCGATGTATGATTGGCTCTCTCCTATACTTAACTGCTAGTAGGCCAGATATCATGTTTAGTGTTTGCGTTTGTACTCGTTATCAAGCTGATCCTAGAGAAGCACATCTTATTGCTGTTAAACGAATTATTCGATATCTATCTGGGACTATTAAGCTTGGACTTTGGTACTCCAAAGATTCAACTTTTGATCTTATAGGTTACTCAGATGCAGATTATGCAGCATGTACCATTGACAGGAAAAGCACGAGTGGAACTTGTCATTTCCTTGAAAATCGACTAGTTTCATGGGCAAGCAAGAAACAAGCCTCAGTTTCTATATCTACCACAGAAGCTGAATATATAGCTGCTGGAAGTTACTGCTGCCAAGTGCTGTGGATGAAGCAACAATTGGTTGTCTACGGAATCAAAGAAGAAAATTGTCCAATCTTTTGCGACAATACATCTACCATTGCTGTCTCCAATAACCCCGTCATGCATTCCAAGACTAAACACATTGATATCAAATACCACTTTCTCAAGGATCATGTTGAAAAGGGTAATATCCATCTAGAGTATGTGAGTACTGATGATCAAATCGCAGATATTCTCACCAAGGCTCTTGAATCCAAGAGATTTAGATATCTAAGAGGAGAAATGGGTATGCTTGAACTCTAACTCAAACTTGTCCATAAGATTTCTTGTACTAATGTTTTTGTTTCCAAGTTAAGATCAAGACAGGTACACGGCAGATGACCCACGGTCAAGCAAATTACAGAGATCTAGAAACCCTCACTTGACCGCACTTCAAATTTGCCGCATCACCATATGCTGACCGGATAAAACCATGCTGTCATATAAAGTTAAAACATTCAAAGCAAGGTAAACACATCACATCGACCGCACATGTCACGGTCGATATCTCAAGTTACCGCAATCAGGCCCAGGTAAGTCTTCTAACTTAGTAATATTTTGAGATATTTTGACGATTTCTACCTCAAGGGCACAAAGGTAACTTTCTATTTTCCCTCGCTTGTCTTTAATTCAAATATTTTAAGGCATTAAATTTTGTATTTTAATCTTTATTCCTTAAAATATCTGAGCCGTCATTGGCTAGTCCGATGTGACCTCCTGCTACTTCGTATTTAATGAAAAGTGCTTCCTAGGTCGTGTCAGTAGACTTTTTTTTGCAGTCACCTCTTCCACTTCCTCCAAATCCAAACCTTCTGTATCTCTCAAACCTACACCTAGTCAGGGGGAGAAGCTTGAAAAGAAGAGATCCTATACTCCTAGCCCGGTCAAAGTCTCTAAAAAGGCTAAGATGGCTAAACAACCTTCCCCTGAAGTTATCTCACTGGTTCTCTCATCTGACGAGGATATAGTGATTGCTCCTCCAAAGATCTCCAAAAATTTGTTCTGGATATTCAAGAGGATGTTTTAGAAGAACTGTCTGGATCTGAGAAGGATGATGAGGTTGCCGCAGAAGAGAGTGAGGAATCTGAAAATGCCTCTGAGAGTGAGAAAGATGAGATAGTTGTTGAGGAGCCCATTGAAAAGGGTCTAGTGGATTAAAGCTCTGAAGAAAAGAATGGAAGCTCTGCCGCAAGTGACAAGTCTGCCGCAGAAAAAGCCATGGATGTTGAAAATGTTGAAGAAGATATTGCTCCTGAAAAGATGGGTTCTTTTGTTGTTGTTGAAGATATTGGTGATGATGAGACAATGTCACCAAGGGATAATGTTTCTGAGCAACACGTTGAAGTTCCTCCTACCGCAGTTCCTGACCCTGCAGTGCAAACCCCTTTGACCACCCAACCTGAGGCTGCCGCATCATCCACTGCTGAGCTCCTTGCCGCAGTTAAACTTTTACTCAAATGCAGGCCGACACCCAGTCACAGTTGAATCTTTGGTGTCTAGCGTGGTGGCACTTCGAGAGGAGGTTATTGAGCTGAAGACTGATCAAGCCATTTTAAAGCGAGATGTTACCGCACTTCCCTCCGAGTTGATCTCAACCATTAAGGGGGAGAGTGTTGTGATAACAAAGGCAGTAAAAGACATCATGCAAGGAACAACTAGCAGCTCTACCGCACTTCCTGCCGCAGATCCTGCTCTCACTTATGCCGCACTCAGAGAAGCCCTTCATAAGCAAACTAATTACATCAGTACCAGTGTTGTCAATGGTGTGAAGGTGCGAGCAAAGAATTATCAAAGGCTATGAATGCTGATAAACTTGAAGTCAAGGATGAGCTGGAAAAGAGCTGGAGAAATTGAAATCTTCTTTAAAAGAGGAAATTATGGTTCAAACAAATACCGCACTTCTTACGGTTGCAGAAAAGTTTACTCCCAAAATTGCCGCAATGACCGAAGCCATGAAAGTTCAAACCAACCGCATTGAAGTCAATAACGTCATAATTGAAGGACAATCTACCAATATTGACCTCCTATCCAACCGCATCAATACGGTAATGAACAGGCTTAATCGACAAGGCGTGATTCAAGCTGCGCAGGAAGCTTTTCAACCTCCTGAAGCAGGTCACGGCAATGTTCAAGCTCACTGTGAAGAGGAAGAAGAAGATGGAGTCACTGCTCCAGTCATGATTCCAGGATTGAATTTCCCAGCTTACCGCTTTCCTCTTGCGCAAAATTCATTGAAGACCTCATCGATATTGACCGCGTTTGATATGACCGTATGTGGTCATTTGAAACATTTTATGTTAATGTTTAAACAATTTACTTTCCTGTTTTTATTTTGGGTCTGTAACTTGACAAAAATTTCTCTTTTGTGACCATTACTCCTTTGCCTCAATGATTATCATTTGGAGTATGTTTATTGTGTTTGATGCATCTCTATCCTTCTTTAATTATTTATCTTAAAATGCTTCAAATAATATTTCTATCTTCTAGGATTGAAATTTGTTTTTCTTTTTAGGATGATAGAAATCTATGACATTGGCTTAGAGTGTGCATTGAATTGGGACATGATATTTAATAAAATATTTATTCTTGAAAACATGTTTTTACCGAGTACAGTGAATTAGCCTTTGTTATAGTAGGTAATGGTCTCAATCAAATAGGGGGAGATTGTTGGGTATGCTTATTTATAAACCACTCCTATTACCTAGATTTGATTGATCACATAACCTTATTTTACTCTTTGTGGACTTTAAGATATATTGTAAGAAGTACTTGTACTTCATTTAGAATAGTCCACCTTCTAGTTTGATAGGCTTAGCAGATTAGGACCCTCAATTTTTTCTAAGTCTGGAGAAATGAGGTAGGTCATATGTCTGCCGCATGTAACCTACCGCATGACCAAGGTGCCGCATTCTTTATGCTGGCCGCAGATAACCTTGCCGCATGATTCCATCCTACCACGTGAATCTCTACCGCATGGAACCATGGTTGAAGAAACTCAAGGTTGTTCAAACTTAACCATAGTCACACGTGTGTCCTTACCTTGGTTAGTTTTGAACGTTGCAGATTCAAATTTCAAATTTGAATACAACTGTCATTTTAGTACAGTTGGACCACCATGACTCTGCAACAAAAGGACAACTCAGACTGAGCTCCAATTAGAAATCAACAGCTCATTGTCCTCCAAACTTGCCCTCCAAGAATTCAAACGGCTAGTTTCTCCATCAAGGCTATAAATAGACCTTGAATTCTTCATTGAAAAGAAGCTGAGATTCTAAGAGAGAAATTACTGTTGAAATTCTTGGTGATTGAAGATCATACTCAAGATTTCCAGAATCCTTCGAATCTTCAAGCACTCAACCTTCAAGTCTTCATCAAATCTCCAGCAACATTCAAGATCATATCTCAAGCCTCTCACACAAGTTTCATTAGGCTCTAAAATCGTATAGATTCAAAAGAGCTTTTGATTCTTACACACACACTCACCCCGATTGATCAATCACATAGATTGAATCATTAGGGATACACTGGTCTAAGTCTAGGATTTGAACTTCACAGAAATAGGTGTTGATTCATACTTCATCTCTGTAATCTGTACTCAAGAATCAATATATACCTCATTCAAAATCCAAGACTGACCATCTTGGTAAAGGACGTAGATCTTTTAACAGATCGAACCTTTCCAAATCATTGTGTTCTTTACTTACTGCACTTTACCTTTCTGCAAATTTACTTTAAGTCTTGTTCATCTTGTTCATATTGTTCTTCACTTGTTCACATTAATCTTGTTTGTCTTTTAGTGTTTGATCTTTCAGATTTAAGAACAATTGTGAATTGTGTTTGTTTGTCTACCTCATTGCCTAAGTTAAAATCTGACTAACTTATCATTTGCCGAAAATCTCTAAGACACAAATTTTCAATCTTTCAACCTACCTCACTTTAGCCTACCGCACTCCTACCTAGCGCACTTTAACCTACCGCACTACCTACCGCAAACCAACCTACCGCATTGAACTTATCAAAACCAACTCTTAACTTGTTTCAACGAAAACTTCCGCTGTGCATTTTATACTTGACCGCGTGCTTTTTATCTACCGCAAAATTCAAGTGTAAGCATAAAGGTTGAATTTTGAAAAAGGGTTGAAATTTTAAATAGGCTATTCACCCCCCCCCTCTAGCCTCTTTTCATACCCTTGTTGTGTCTCTGGGACCAACAGTAATGCTCGATGGTGTTACTGCCACCCTCCCGTCAATCTCTTTGTACAACTTTCTCTCTCTATAACAATGGCGTCGCCCCATCCTCCCGTTGTTCCTTCTTCCTCGTCGCTCCACTGGAATGTCAGTGAAATTCATTTTTATTCATGTTGTCTTATGATTCACTGGAATGTCAGTGAAATCCATCATTTTTCTTGGTTATTTAGGCAAATATATTAGATTTGGGTTTAATTTAATTTTGCTTTTGATTTCAATATCGATGTTGTTTGATTTGTTGGGTTTTCTGAATGAAACAACCCTAAATTGTTAGTTGATTTTGTTTGTGACGGTGCTGATGTGATCGTTGTGGTGATTCGGTGGTGGTTATGGAGGTAGAAGCTAGCGGAGGTGGTGCAACGTGGTGGTGGTACATGGTGGTTTACAATCAAGCTTTGAGCTTACAGAGTGAATAACCATTTTAACAAAAAATAAAAAATAACCAAGTTAATTTACAAAGGACTATTCATTTGCTGAAAAAACAAAATCAATTTACATATTACTATGTTTAATACTCCCTCTGTCCCAGAAAGATAGTCCCACTTTTTTCGTTGTTACTACGAATGAACTTTAAGCAATAATTAAAGCTACTTTTTATTATTTTAATAAAAATGTAAAAAACTGTTATTGTTACACCATTATAAATACTATCAGTATCAATTTTTAGATTTACATTAAGATAATTAAAAGTAGCCTTATTTATTGCTCAAAATTCCTTCGTAGTAACAACGAAAAATTGGAATTTTATTTTCAAAAGTAAATAAATTTAAGATTGGAGTATTTGAATCTTTAAAGATAATGAATTTATTTATTTTTAAATTTTTTAGTTTTGAAAAATAATTTATTTGAGTTTTTTTTTTTGTCAAACTCTCCACTCAGTTTCAAATATGTCATTTAGCCCCCTTGAAAAAAAATTAATTCCAAACTAACCAATTTTGTTAGTCATGTGCATGACACATGCTTTTTAACTTAGTTTTTAACGATTTTCGTCAAAAATGCCTTAACTGACGAGTATTTTACACATTAAAGCCTGATCTGGCGGGAAAAAAAAAACATCAGAGTTCGTTTGGGAGGGTGGTATATCACTTTAGGGTCTAAATTGTCATCAACCCATGGAATAAATACATACATACACTTTGGTACTTTTAATGCTTGGTAAAAAAATTTTGGCCAAGCCTTAAATGGTATTGTCCCATGGTATGGACTATGGAAATTTTATATTTGGGGAGCAACCCTTTCACGACCTCAATCTACCCAAAATTTAATTGTATAAATAAAGATCTTTGGAGAAAAATCAATTTAATTAAGAGTGATAGCTGAAAATGCTCTGATAATGCCAAAATCGTATCGGATCAGCCCTGATCTAGTGGTTCGGATAATCCCAGCGAACTTCCTTGGGTGGTCTGAAACACACGAAACAAACGTAAACTAGCCGGGGCATCTCCGGCGAAGGCCCTCTGGCGTGAGAATAAGAATCTGGTTATGAAAGGATATAAGAGAGAAATCAATTGACCAGAGTTGAGCCAAGAGAATTAGATACCAGAATTGGCGTGTGGAGGTCTGTTTATATAGGTGCTGGTAGATGAGTCCTTACGTGATAAGGAAGTTAGTGAGTCCATTTTGGTATTGGACATTTATTTAGGAAAGTAGAATCCTGATGAGGATTGTATTCTCGTAGTTTCCTTGTTGTAGAGGATCTCTGTTAGTAAATAGTTTTCCCGTGTTTGGGGTATCTTGGATGCTTATCAGACTCCGTTTGAGACTAGGTAAAGTCCTGGAATCCTTGTCAATGTTATTGACGTAGATGAGTTTCGTCGTAACTCCTCGCCTTTGGTTCGAGTTAAACCTAGGAGTATAGGCTTATTTATCTGAGCCTAAAACTTGGTGGGTATAAGACCTCGGCTTGGTTACAAGCCGAGTTATAAACTGGTCCTCGTCTTCTGGTGGCCGCCATGTGAAGATGTCGAGGTGTTGCCTTATAGTAGATTTGGCCCAAATATTTCTTGGTTGAGTTTGGGCTTTTGGACACTCCAGTTGGGTTCGGTCCAGTCACGATCCGGCCCAAAGTGTAGTACTCGGTTTATTCCTTTCATGCTCATTTATATTGAAATGGAGTGTGTTAGAGCAAAATAAATATAAGAACGATGGAAAGCGAAATAATCAACACGAACGCAAGAATTTCTACGTGGTTCACTAAATTGGCTACGTCCACGGGCGGAGGGAGAATATATTAATATTCAATGACAATTACAAAAGACGATCTTCACTAATCTAGTTGTAAAAATTATTTAGACAAATAATTTCGTCGACCTAATTCTAAATCTTAGATCTCTACTTGTATTTCAAATATGACCGGCAAAAAATATGTTAGGGGAGAGGGTAGTATTTATAGTCACAAATACCTAAACCCTTAAAGGAGAACGAATCATATTCTTTGTGTACAAAGTAATTGGAATCATATTTCTTGTGTACAAAGTAATTCTATTCTCATTAGGAAAAGGTTTTCCTAATTCTTGAACAATTTTTTGTACAAATAAGAAACCTAATTAAACCAATAAACTTTAATCCTGGTACAAAAAAGATTTCTTTTTCTTGCCCAATTTAAATATCAGGATTTACTTTGGCTTGTCGCGGACATATCCTTAATCAATAGCCATCCATTTAAAGGCGTATTCCCAATAGAGTGAGTACTTTTTTTACATTAAAAAAAATTAAAAATGCATGTGCAATTGAATAACATTTTCATTATCTCATTTAATTCCCGACTGCCTCCCGTTTATGATTAGTTCCTGTGCATTTGCCCTCCCATTATAAATACTCTCCCTTTTTGTACAATTATTTTATTTGATTTGTCAATATTTTAATAAAATTTATTTTTTATATCCATATATTACTTGTACAATGATAAAATTGTCTAATGACTATATTTTATATAAAAATGTAATATTGTACTATATGACCTTTTTTATTTTAAAATGTAATATTTATGTGGGACAGACTAAATCAAAAGTTGGGCATTTATTTTTTATTATAAAACCAAATGAGTATTTTAGAGTCACTTTGTTTGAGTTGAATAAAGTCTCTTAATAATTTAAAAAACAACACTATTAAGTTAGATGTCTTATTCATTTCAAACAAACAAGCTCATAAACTTCTCTTTCACTTGATAGATGTGTAGGAAAGAGAAAGTGGGGTAAAAAAGAGTTAGTAGATAATTGTTGTAAGTATGACATGTAAGACCCATTTTCTATTTTATGATTTTAATTCTTAAAATGAGACGTTTTTTTTTTTTTCTAAATATTGACTCTTAAAATAAGACAGATAGAATATAGTAGTACTATTATACTTTAAGATTTTTTTCCCCATAATGTAGGGAGTGAATAAGATGTTTGGGATGTGACAAAAGTATTCGTGATTGATACTCGCACAGCATGAGATTTCCACCGTTAAATATTACTATTGATAAAATAAGAGTGAGTATTACTTTTGACTAAGTTAATTAGGCAATATCTAGGGAATGAGAGCGACCATTTGATCGATGACTTTCTTATTTTGCCAACTTTTAACTTTAGTTCAAAAATTTTGACCAAATTTAAGTATAGTTAAAATTAGAGAAAATACATATTTATGCCTCTATATTTAGGTTTAAAATACATATTTACCCCTAAATTCGATAATTGTCGTTTGACCACCGTTAATTTTCAGTCCAAATATTGACAAAATTGATAAGTATGTTGCTTAGGTCGCTATTTGAGTAATACGCGTGGAGATAAATTATTTAGCATATAAGCCTTTGTAGTACCTTATACTCCCTCCATCCAACACGAATTAAGATTTTTTGATTGGCCACGGGGATTAATGAAAAAGTGTTAGTGGGGTTTGTGTTGTGAGTATGAAAAGTGAAGTAGAAGAGAGAAATTGAGGTAGAGAATAACGAGTAGAAAGTTGTTGTGAGTGTGAATGTGGGTTCCATTAAATAAAACACTTTCATTTTGGGGTTGTCCTAATTCGAATGGGACACCAAAAATTGAAATTTGTCCAAATTCGAGTGAGACGGAGGGAGTATAATGATATGTTATTGGTACAACCCTTATTTTAACACCTGAAGCACTGAAATAGCCATTTAAGCAGTTTAGGCAGCACTTTCGTTAATTTTTGGATGAAAAGTTAACGGTAGTCAAATATACCCTCATTTTCCTTGAGTTTGAGGGCAAAGATAGCAATTATCGAGTTTAGAGGTAGATCTGCATCTTAAACTTAAATACAAGGTCATAAATCTGTATTTCTCAATAAAAACATAAAGGGTGGTTGTGTTATGTCAACTGTGGATTTAGACCTACTAGATTGACCACGAATCCAACAACTACATCGGCTTCGGATCCAATTCTTATGATTAGAATAGTATAGGCTTTCTATGGGTCAGGCCCATTATTTCTAAATCAATTGATCGAATAAAGTTTTGCCTTTTTTTCTGTGTTCTGATCAAGTACGGAAGATTATTGTGGGCTTGTGACACTGTATGGACCAAACAAATTAACTCCTTACATAATACTAGCAGATAACTTCTAGATAAAATTATTATATTATAGGCTTTCTATGGGTCAGGCCCATTATTTCTAAAGCCTTCTATATCCAATGGAAATTGATTAATTAGTGAACAATAAGCTAGCTTGAGATGAATTTGATTATGTTATTGTTATTTTATCCTTTGAATTGGTGCTAGCAACCATGCTATTGCCTTGCTCTTGCCTTTCTTTCGGGATATCATACAACTATTTTAACTTTCTAAAAAAAATGATTTTGACTTTTATATTCGTTTGCCAAATTTAGTCAAGCTTACTCACTTTTGAACTGAAAAGAAAGACATAGGACTAGAGGGGCATAGCGGTGCGTAGGATAGGTGGGAAGTGGTGATACACAACGACCAATCCTGAAAAACCATTCGTCTAAGAATGCCTAACCACCTCAGTTGGGGAGGGGGGGGGAGGGCAGTGCTAAGTGGGTATGTTATTTTTATAGCACGGCTTAGTCAGTTATTCTCGCAATTCAAATAAGATTCGGACAGACCAAATCAAGAACTTCAACATACCAGGACTTGGTTGGATTTTTATTCAACCTTTTTTTTTAATTATTTAAAAATGACATTTTTGGCTGAATGATTAAATAGATATTCTGTAAGTTTTTTCCCTTATTTTTTCTTTTTCTTGTAAAAAACTATTTTGGGTGAAATGCGAAATAGAATATTCTGCTGTCCTCAACAATTGCATTGCACAGATTCTCTGTCATTTTTTTGCCATGGAAACTACTAGTTGTATAGTAAATGTTAATGATACCTCTCTTCATAAGAGTGAGGACCACTATGTTTTGACATATTAATCTCTAGACACAAAAGTCTATATCTTGATTGAAAAAAAAATTAATTGGACTAACTTCTACTTGAATATACTCCGTATTCCTTTAACGAATTCAGTTAACAATAAGAATATTTGTTTTATTTGGAGTATTATTCTGTATCATTTTCCTATCAACATTTTCTAGCAGGAAATATATTTATTTCGTCTCAGAACTAAGAAAACTTATTCGTCGAGGAAATATTGTGAGTATGAAAAGTGAGACATGAGAGAGATTATGGAGTAAAGAATAGTGAGTGAAAAGTTGTGAGTGAAGAACTCCCTTAAATAAAACATCTCAAAAATATCACTAAAAGTGTAATCTCCACCAAACAATGACAAATATATTATTATATTTAATTTGGTACAAATAGTCAACTTTGCATGTAAATTAATTTTTATATAATATTTTTTTATTTAGTAATAAAAAACTGGATTTTGATCAATATATAGTGAAAAATTACAAATTGATGCGGATACAAAGGCGTTGAAGTTTTTTGAGTCGTTTGAGCGTGTGCTGTGAAACAGTCGTAATTTTTTACTCTAGACGAATTATGAAACGCATCGCATATCAAATCGAACGTCGGAATGAGACGACTAATAGTCTTATTTTTAATTTCATAAAAATAATCAACTTTGCAAGTGATTTATTTTTTATGATAATTATTACTTTTTAATTCTTATTTAAAGAAAACATTCATACCCATTAATGGCTTGCCTGTCACTTCATGAATCATCAAATTGGAAACAATCCTACATCATTCTAGGATTTTATCTTACCTTAATCCCATGGTGCTTTACTTTACATTAGGAGTGATATCTTTTTTGATGTTGATTTAATGGTGAATTTGGACAAACATTGACGCAAATCATTCATTTTTGTTTGATTGTTTAATTAAAAATGTAAACTGATTTGACTCTTATACTTCTGGAAAGAATATATGTATTTAGTACTGTATATATTAACTTTGTCAAGAAATAATCATTAGGTCTCCAATTAAATGACATGTCATTACCCAAACTTTAAATATTGCATCTTTATGATTTTTATTAAATTGAAAATGTTATGAGTATCTTTTGGGGGAAATTAGTTTTTCTTTAAATTGCAAAAATTTCATTTTTTCCTACTTGCAAGCATTTGGCGAATACTCTCTCCGTCCCAGCTCAAGTAGGACTAGAGGAGTTTGCACATTAGTTAAGAAAAATTAGTAAATGTGTGGTAAAAATGAAGAGAGAGAATGTGTGAAGTAAATAGTAGTGTTAGTTGGATAAATTGAATGGTGAAAAATGAAGAGAGAGAATGAGTGGGATAAATATTAGTGTTTGTTGAATAAATTGAGTGGTGAAAAATGAAGAGAGAAAATGAGTGGGGTTGAAACATTTCTATTTTGTGCAGTCTTACTTTTAGAGAGACGAACTAAAAGGGAAAAAAGTCTCACTTGTGTTGGGACAGATGGAGTATTCAAACAGTATTCCAGATCGTGGTTGAAACCACCATTTAGACTATTGTTCATACCGCAATTCAGAGAGCTTGAAGAAAGAGGACACGTTACACCAAGTCGGCAATAGAAAAAATTTGATTAACTTTGTGCTGCAATGAATATAACAAATGATGATATGATTATTGAGTAAGATGCGGGAAGAACATTTTTAGAGAAAAGTTAGAGGAATAAGAATATTATAGGCACAGAGAGCTTGAAGAAAGAGGACACGTTACACCAAGTCGGCAATAGAAAAATTTTGATTAACTTTGTGCTGCAATGAATATAACAAATGATGATATGATTATTGAGTAAGATTCAAAAACAAGAGTTAGTAATAGTCATATGCGATATATAGTTTTTAATAATTCAGCGATGGAGATGATTCAACATACAAATATATGGTTAATATACGTGGTCTGGCGATTCGGTTTGGTGGTTCGGTCTTGCGGTTTGGTTGGATTTGGTTCGGTCTGGTTTAGTCTGGAGAGGTCAGACTACAAACCAAAGCGAACCATGCAGTTTTACAATTTTCGAGACCAAACTGAGCCAATCATGCTTGGAAACCTAACCAAACCGCATGATTAGGTTTTGTTTGATCCCAAACCGCAATTTGGGCCGAACAACTTACACTTTTAATAAGAGACCATCTGCTCATATTACAAATAAACGATTAGGGTTGTTATACGAACCGAGCTGGCTCGGGCTCGGCTCGTGAAAGCTCGAGCTCGAGTCGAGCTCGAACCGATTGTAAAGCTCGTTTTTGTTATCGAGCCGACCGTGTTCAGCTCGTTTAGCTCGTTAAAAGCTCGAGTTCGGCTCGATAAGCTCATTAAAATTGAATTTTTGTTTTCGAACGGCTCGAACTCGGCTCGATAAGCTCGAATTCGGCTCGATAAGCTCGTTAAGACCATATTTTTCTTTAAAAAATGTCTAAGCTCGAGCTCGGCTCGTTAAAACTCAAGTTCGATATCGACTCGAGTTGTTCGCGAGAAACTCGCGAGCTCGATTCGACTCGAGCTCGAACAAGCAAGTGGGCTCGAGCTCGATAAAAGCTCAAGCTTGATAAGTTTTAAACGAGCTCGAGCTCGACACCTCAAAGCTCGACTCGGCTCGGCTCGTTTACAGCCCTATAAACGATACTCACAAGTTATCAAGTTGCGATAAATTAGCACAAAATAAGAAGAAGACTATCTTTATTCCACAATATATTATTAAATACTATAACATTTTTTTTTTTTGAAGGAATACTATAACAATGTTAGGAGTAAGATTAATTTATAAATAATTAATGATACTATAAAAATGTTAGGAGTATGACACAATATTTTGTGCACCAAAATTGGTAATTTAGTATTACTTTAATTAATTATGCAACATACTATACCAAAAAAGTACTTATTTGATTTTGATTATGACTGATTTATATTCAAATTTTGAATAAATCTAAGAGAAAATATGGGAAAAAACGTGTTTTTCTTAAGGATACGTAAAACATGTTTTTAAGTTTGGCGCGATGGCATTTTTGTAATTAATGGGAAGTGTTTAACGCTGATCGTAAGTGTCAGTGATAGAGTAAAAAAGTGCCAGCACATGTACACTGGCACTTATTGACACTACCACTGGCACTTTTTAAAAAGTGTCAATGTTAACAAGTGCCAGTGTAATGGCTGGCAGTTATTAACACTACCACTGACACTTTTAATAAGTGCCCGTATCAATGTAAAAAAGTGTCAGTGTACTTACTGGTATTTTTTAACATTACCACTGGCACTTAAGAAAAGTGCATGTTTCGTGTTTATAAAAGCCAGTTTGAAATCACTGGCTTTTTGTAATACTAACACTGGACATTTACTATGGTTGCCAGTATTTACAAAAATGCCACCCCTTGTTTCGAAGTATAATGACCAGTGTCATTGAAAAACAAGGAAAACGCGTTTTTCACGAGACTCACTCTAAATCTAATTGTGGCTAATAAGAAAGTAAGAGTTGGTCTTACAAAAAACGTGTTCTTCCTTAAGCTAAGGAAAAACATGTTTTTCAAAGACGCTGACAATTATACTTCGAAACAAGGGGTGGCATTATCGTAAATACTGTCAACCATGATAAATGCCCAACGTTAACATTACAAATAGCCAGTGATTTCATGCCGGCGTTTTATAAACATGAAAATGACACTTTTCTTAATTGCCAGTGGTAATGTTAAAAATTGCCAGTGAGTATACTGGCATTTTTTTTACATTGATACTGGCACTTATTAAAAGTGCCAGTGGTAGTGTTAATAATCGCCTGCCATTACACTGGCACTTTTTAACATTGATACTGACACTTATTAAAAACTGCCAGTGTTAGTGTCAATAAGTGCCAGTGTACATGTGCTGGCACTTTTTTACACTACCACTGAGACTTCCGATCAGCCCACAACAACTTCCCGTTAATTACAAAAATACTACCGCGCCAAACTTAAAAACACGTTTTACGCTCCCTTATCGTAAAACGCTTTTTTACTAGTTTTTCACAAAAAGCAATTAAAATTGGAATAATGACAAATTCAGGAATTATTTATCGCGTCATTTTCCTTCCCTCCAAGTCTCCAACGACGTTTCTGTGAAACTTTTTCGTGCAAGGTGGACCTCAACTCTCTCTCTCTTTCTCTACACCTGTTCTTTCCTCTCGCCAATTGTTCTTCTATCAAACAACACGCAATCTCACACAACAACCCCCATACGTGTATATTAATTCCAAAAATCAATTCGATTTAAATTATTTATCCAAGAATTTATCTCCAAATTTGCTTCCTAAATCCGTACTAATTTGTTTATATTGTTCGATCGGATGATTTTTTCCCCTTTTCAATGGCGAATCATCCTTCACACCTTCTTCATTTCCTAACAATTTGTGCATTCCTCGTTCAATTTGTTGTTTCTTCGCCGATTGATGACTTGTCGATTCTCGATTTCCACGGCGATTACTCTCCGCCGGCACCTCCTCCGCCGTCTACGCCTCCGCATCCTCCCACACTGTCGTGCGAGGGCGATTTGAAAGGAACCGGATCGCTGGACACTCTGTGCGAGCTCAATTGCAGTTTGATTTTTATGGATGATGTGTATATTGAAGGAGCCGGGAGCTTTTATATACTTCCCGGAGTTAGATTTAGCTGCCCTAAATTTGGTTGTTCGATTAGTATCAACGTTAGTTCTAATTTTTCGTTAGGTGTTAACTCCCAGATTTTCGCTGGGACTGTATACGTTGCGGCTGGAAACGCTAGTTTCCAGAGTGGTTCTGTGGTTAACACGACGGCGTTGGGAGGTGAGCCGCCGGAGCATACGAGTGGGTCCCCCAAGGGGATGCAGGGTGGTGGAGGGGGGCACGGTGGGAGAGGTGCTAGTTGTGTCGTGGATAATAAGAAGCTACCGGAGGATGTTTGGGGTGGGGATGCTTATGAGTGGTCTCCACTGGACAAGCCTTGTAGCTATGGTAGTAAAGGTGGGACTACTAGTAAGGATGATGATTACGGTGGGAATGGAGGCGGTAGGATTTGGTTGGAGGTGAGTGAGGAGATTGAAGTGGACGGAAGTCTGTTAGCTGATGGCGGTGATGGCGGTATTAAAGGGGGTGGAGGATCCGGTGGCAGCATTTACATCAAGTCTCACAAAATGTAACGTCTTCTTGATCATATTTACTTCTTTTTGTTTAATTCGTAGACTGCTATAAGATTGATCTTTCCTATGTTTTAGAAATATACTTGATGACTGTGCTGCTTCTCTGAAATATACTTGAATAGTGGTATAGTGAAATATTGCTTTTCTGATTGCAAAGATGCTTTAATCAATCAATTACAAATTGAGACGTTTGAGTTAGTTGCATTCAGAGATGAATCTTGTTTCAAGGAAATCCTCTTAGAAGATGACAACTTAAATCATTTAATAACCTTTGAACAAATTACAATTCATAATGGACAAAATCTACAGAATTTCATCCATCCAATAGCTGAGGTGTAGAGACTAATAGAAGGAAAAAAACTACCATTAAGACAATACTTGCTCGTTAGGTTCATAAACATTAAAAAATAGCACTGTGCTATTAGTCTTGCCCTTGAATACGACAAACTGGTGATGAAACTTACTAACCTTATATATAGCTAGATTATATAGGACTAGCCTTGTAAAGTCCCTGATCCAATGTCCATCAATGTAGCAGATTGGCCAGCCCAACAATCTTTCCTAGTCCAATTCTTGAACCGTATTTTATTTATAGTTGCAATCGGAGCTCAAGTGAATTGTAAACCACTTATAATTTAACACATAAAGAAAAAGGAAAAGAAACAATTGATCCTAAGCTATGAAGCACCAAAAGGGGTGCAATGCGGTCGGGTATGGTGATATGTCAAAAGCTACAAAAAGGGGAAATGGGAGGATTATGTATACAGAGAGTGTGGGTGTGTATGAGAGTGTATCTACGAAAACTAAATATTATGTAGATTATGAGTACATTGAAGAGAATAATGGAAATGGATATACGTTCCTTTCTATATGGAAAACTGTTTTCACATTAAGTTATTAACATAGTTTCTTTGACACTTCTATGTTTCTTTTAGTATCAAATTCAGAAACCAGTCAAATTACCCAAGGTGTATTGCCAATGTATCCGAGTGGTATCCGATTTGAAAATTTCAATATTAGTATCAGATATAGGAGGTATCTGGTCCGCATCCAGTATTATCCTACGAGTATCGTACCCAAGATGTACAGGATATGGTGGCCATGGTGGTGTATTCTTCCACTGCAGATCCTAAGTATTGATACTTAAAGGGCATTGAACCACAAAAAGGTCAACAATGCACCCAACTCCCTCATCCCATCGCTCATTTTGCAAAGATTTTTTTTTTTTTCAACTTGAAGACCCCAGCCCATTTGTTTTAGCATGCCTTCTTCTGGATATTTGTCACGACACCTTGTTCTTTCTGTTGCCGTAAATATTTCAAGCAAAAAATCAATTTCGTTAATAGTTATGAAGTCAATTGACATACTATTTATGCTTTTCTAATGGCTTGAGAGTAACACAGGATAAAGAATGCTCAGAAATATCACTACTATGTTTCTTGGTGGATTCATTAAGCTGGTCTACTCTTCATGGCAACTACCGTGCCAAGTTTCTTGTATCAGTCCTATTTGTTTTTGTTTTTGAGTTATTTCCATTCTGTTGACGCAACATAATTGACCCGGCCTAGATGGGACTTGGAATATGGCTGAGTTGAGCCCTACTTGGCTGAAGTTGTGTTAACATCATGCACCGGTCAGTGATCAGTACTATTCAGGACTAGTAAACATTAACACTAGATGTTTTTCTTGTAGGTCTACTTGTTCAAAAGACATGCATCATACAGGGAATACAAATCTCAAGTATTATCAAATAGAAATATATATATGTACAACCTCATAATCCAATGTCAATCAAAATTAGACACACTATTCTTACATTCTTGACGAATCACTTTTATGGTTTCCAAGTTACTGGTATGCTAGTGTCTAATATATACCCTCCTTAGCGTATACTCCCTCCGTCCCAGCAGAAGTGACACCAACTTTTGGAACACGGAGATTAAGAAAAGGTAGTAGGGGTGTGGTAGAAAATTAAGAGAGAGAATGAGTGAGGTAAATAGTAGTGTTGGTTGAATAAAATGAGTGGTGGAAAATAAAGAGAGAGAATGAGTGGGGTTAAATAGTGTGGTTGGTTGAATATAAATATATTAAAACATTTCCATTTTGGGCAGTGTCACTTGTGTTGGGATCGACCGAAAAGGAAATAAGTGTCACTTGTGCTGGGACGGAGGGAGTATGATTTATCCCTTCAATCTACCACATAATTAAATTGGATTATGTTAATTGGTCTCGTTAGTATATTCGTATGTTTGCTTTTTTTTTTTTTTTTTCAAAAATAAATAAATGGATTTGTATCCTTAGAGAAGCCCACTGCAACTATGGCAAGACTCATCTAATGTGTTTCTTGTAGAGTTTATTTGTGCTTCTTAACAGCTATGACACTGCAATGTATGAATAATCACCATACACATTTGAGAAGTTCTTTTTTAAGTGATTGAGTTGATAAACGTTAGGGATATTAGATAAGGTCTATGCCCATACATATCTGCCATATATATATATATATATATAGGGTCGTGCTCCTGTGAGAACCGTGAGAACTTGGATACAACCTAATGTATCCAATGATTCACTTGGATACATTGGATACATTACTTGGATACATTAGGTAAAAACTAATGTATCCAATGGTTCACTTGGATACATTACTTGGATACCTAATGTATCCAAGTTCTCACGGTTCTCACGATATTTAGGTTCTCATTTGAGCACCTATATATATATATATAGGTGTATATATATATATATATATATATATATATATATATGCAGAGAATTCTATACTGATTTAATGTCGATCAACTTATTGCCTTGCCTTTTGTCAAGTTACGACGATCTGTGTCTATCATTGGTCATCCTGACATAATGATACTAGATAGCAAATGCTATCTTGTGCACGCCCCCACCTATTGCATGCTAACAAGTGATGATTATCTAACTTTTCTTATTTGCTAAACAGGACAGGTAGTGGCTTATTAAGTGCGTCTGGAGGTAATGGATTTGCTGGAGGTGGTGGTGGAAGAATTTCTGTTGATATTTTCAGTAGGCATGATGACCAGACAATTTTGGTTCATGGTTAGTCCGTTATTCTTTTCCCTGTTTTATTAGATTGTTGGTTACCTTTGAAGAGGGTGATTTTGGATTACTCCCTTTGTCCTGAAGTAAATGTCGTAGTTGACAAGTCATCGTTTTTAAGCTTTTAGTTATGTTTCCTTGATTGCCCCAACCTATTGATATAGATAGAGTAGCACTTCTCATGGCATTGCAATGCTTGTGTGTGTTAAAAATGGTTAGTATGGGAAGATCACTAAACTAGATATCTTATTTTTAATAATGCGACATTTATTTTGGGACATTCTAAAATGGAAAATAAGACATTTGTTCCGGGACAGAGGGAGTATAAAATTATCGAACCCCATAAAATGGTTCCCTTCCTCCTGTCCTATGTTGTTAATAATTAGGAAGGGCTTGTCTGAATCGGTGACAAGTCCTGTCCTTATTTACGAATCCTGGAATTTTGAGTTTAAAGTTCTTGCGCTTGAATTAGTATTTTCTTATGCTCCACTGTGTAATAACAGAGGCATGCAGTTGCTTCATTTACTGCTAACATAATCAAGAGCAGTCTAATGAATTAATCATAGCCAGCAATTTATTTAAGGCTTTGATAGTTTGATCTATTCCAAAAGCCATTGGAATGATTTTTATAACTAGAACGATGTGATTGCTGTGGTCAGTGTCATGCTTTTTTGGGGTTGCTTCTGCCAATATACTGCAGAGCTTCATTATGTTTTACTCTCTCTTTCACAACTTATATGCTCAGTAAATACTATGGACCATATATTTACTTAAACCTCTACGCCCATTATTTGACTATTAAGTTGTAGTATATGCAACGAGGGTGTTGATGCTTTATCTAAATGCAGACTACATTGAGTTCATGACAGTTTAAAGTGGGTTGTAGGGGTGCTTATCTTTTACTCCGTCCGTAGCAAAAAAGAGTCCTACTTGATTTTAATTGTCAGCTCATTGAACTTCGACGAAAATTTATGAATATCGAGTTATCCTCATAAAATTCTAAAAATTGTTATTGTGTTGTTACTGGTGCATCAATAACTTTTTTTTTTTTTTTAGATTTCATTAGGATAGTTAGTTTTTTTTTTTTTTTGTAAATACTTGGTCAAAGCTCAGTGGCTTGACCATAAAATTCAAAGTAGGACAATTATTTGGGACAGGAGTATTTTTTTTATTATTATAATGTAGAACCAGTTGCTCTAATTATTATTTTTTTTCAATTTATTTTTGGACATTTTTCTGCATTATATTTCATCAAACATTAGTATTCATTGTATAGTGCTTCCAATATCTTTTGTTCGTGTTTGCAGGGGGGAAAAGTTATGGCTGCCCAAAAAACTCAGGTGCTGCAGGGACATTTTATGACGCTATCCCTAGAAAGCTCAGAGTCAGCAATCACAACATGTCAACGGATACTGATACACCCTTTTTTGCATTCCCTAATCAGCCCCTTTGGACCAGTGTTGATATTCAAGAGCTTGCCAGAGTTGCTGTTCCTTTGCGCTGGAGTCGTGTGCAGGTCATTGTAATTAACATACTCTTTCGATTCTAGCACTTGCCAGTTTTCATGATATTAGTGGTACTTTTTCTTTCATAGTGTTTACTGCATATGTATGAACAACTAGGTTGCAAAGGTGTTGGACGTTTTGATCCTGAATTCAAAGAGATTACTGGTTTTAATTGTTATTCTTTCACTTTGATGTGTTTATATTTTTATCCTGTAATTGGATATTCAGGTTCAAGGACAACTTGCTTTATCGATGGGAGCTGTTTTGAGTTTTGGTCTTCCACATGATGCTGTATCAGAGTTTGAGTTGATGGCGGAAGAGCTTTTGATGAGCGACTCGGTAATTAAGGCAAGTTGGACCATCCTTCTTTTCTCTTATCTTTCTTTAGCTCTGCCGTGTCGTGAGGTGCTTCAATTCTTAAATTAAAGCATTAAATTTTTGTTGGAAGGTTACACATGAACATCACTTAAACCTTTTCCAATTTTCATCGTTATGGAGGTATATGTCTTCAAGAAAGATGTTCTAGATTTCATGTTAGACACTTGGGTAAAATTTTCATGCTATACAGCCTTGGTCTATGATCTACAGCTGCTCACCTTTAAGCTGTGTATATTACAAAGCAAGCTTGCACTCAAACTTTTGTGCGTGTGCAAGTGCGAAGACTTGAATGCAGGAACTTGTGTGACCATGATACTAATAATAAGTAGGGGTGGCAATCGGGTTCATTCGGTTTCATCCGTGTGTTTTGCATGATGATTTAAATTGTTGTACATTTTCCCTAATAATAAGCATCGAGCCTTAACAACATGATCAACTTTGTCATTATCTCTTAGCCTTACAATTTTTCACATCCGTCCTGACTAATTTAAAGCTGAATAAATCATTATCATGTGCATTGAGGGGTCTTATTTCTTTTGTCTGAAGTGCAACCCTTATTAAGCATTATTACATTTTGTACACAATATTTTATTTCAGTCTCTAAGTCTGGTTAAATGTACTATGAGCCACATTTTTTTATTTTTTTATTATTGTTTTCATGGCATACTTATTTGTTTAAATATGTTCTTTTAGATATACGGGGCTTTGCGAATGTCTGTTAAATTGCACTTGATGTTGAATTCCAAAATGCTTATAGATGGTGATGGTAATGATGATTCATTTGTTGCCACAACCATGCTTGAGGCCAGCAATTTACTTGTTCTCAAGGTAACTCAATGACCACAATATCTCACTTTGAAACTTATAATTGATACCACTTTCATGTATGAGACTTTTGAGGAATTCTTTTTCAGGGATCATCTGTTATCCGTTCAAATGCAAATCTAGGCCTTCATGGACAAGGTTCATTGAATTTGACTGGATCAGGCAATCTTATTGAAGCTCAACATTTGGTTTTATCACTATTTTGCAGTATCAATGTAAGGTTTTATCATTTTCTTTGAACTGAGCACACTGTCTCTTTTCCTGAATATAAATAGACTTACCATTTTTCTTTGTAATATACCAATAATTATGAAAAAGGAGGAAGGAGTAATGTTTCTTAACGAATCTTGACTTCATCTTCACGAATGATTTTATGATAGAATGGTTACCATTGCCTCCATCATTACATGCATCTAGCTTATGACTTAGCATTTCTTTAAGGTGTATTGCCTTGTATTTCTATGTCTATCTTGGATGAGGAATTGAATTTCTGGAACCTTTTTAAGTGAATTTCAACAGCTTACAACTCTTTAAGCGGGAAAATGGCATATTGGATGTTAGTGAGATACTTATTGATATTAAAAAAAAATCAGGTTTATCATACCTTGAATATTTGTTATTTCTTTATTTGCTGTGATTATAATTTGCATCTTTCATGAAGGTTTAATCTTGTGGGTTATGTCCTTGTACCACATAACCGTAATGGTATGTATTCGAACTGGGAACTTGGTGTCAATTGGTGATAACAATTAGACTAGTGAAACAATAGGCAATGCTGGGTATCTCTATTTAATTTCATTCCCACATTGGTTCATTCTTTGCCGAGCTTCCTGAGCAGAATCTCTGATGTGGCCAAGTCTTGATGTTCTTATATCACGTGTAAAGCTATGCAGTTGCCAAACGTGGGATGTATATGTGCAATTTATGCCACCATCAACTGTGTGATATGAATTTATTGCTCCAGGGCCAAATGTGATATATGTTTGGAGAGAGAGAGAGAGAGAGAGAGAGAGAATTAGTTAGAGATAGTTTAGCGTTACCAATTGGAGCTGACTCCGCCTATCATATGTTCTGCATTGCAAGTTGTTGGAGTACAAGAATTCTATGCCTGAAGACACCAGATAGAAATCGTTAGATTTATGTGTGCACGTTCTTACTGTGACTTAATTATTTGGTACTACTTGCTTCTGCTTATGACGCCGATCTTCGTGTCATCCATGAAGGTTGAACCTGGATCTGTGCTGCGAGGTCCGTTAGTGAATTCAACCACTGGTTACTCGTAAGTATTGTTTCTATTGTGTCCCACAACATGTTTTTGCTCATAAATCGTAGCAAATACTGATAAAAGGTCATACACCAAGGCCCTACTGTGAACTCCAGGATTGCCCCATGGAACTGCTTCGTCCGCCTGAAGATTGCAACGTTAACTCCACATTGCCCTTCACTCTTCAGGTGTCTTATCCATAGTATTAGTTGCTGATAAAATTCGTTCATTTAGATCAGTCTCTAGAAAATGGTTAAGTTTTGAATGTTCATTTGTGACTAAACAATCATTACTTATGCAGATCTGCCGAGTTGAGGATGTAGTTATTGAAGGTTTGATAGAAGGATCTGTTCTTCATTTCCACATGGTCAGGGCAGTAGTTGTCAAATCGTCTGGAGCAATAACCGCATCTGGGTTGGGTATTTTTGCTATCCCTTTCCCCTCATAATAATTGATAATATGTTCATCAATATACTCCCTTTGTCCCGGAATAAATGTCATAGTTGACAAGTCAATGTTTTTAAGCTTCTAGTTATGTTTCTTTAATTGCTCCAATCTATTCATATGGATAGAGTGACACCTCATATGGCATTGCAATGCTTGTCCCTATTGGAATGGGTAGTATAGGAAGATCACCAAACTTCATACTCTATTTTAGTAAGACGACATTTATTTTGGGGCAAACGAAAATGGAAAGTAGGACATTTGTTCCTGGACAGGGAATAATGATTTCATGGTAGAAATGTACAAATAATTAATGAAGCTAGGTATATGCACACACATACGTAGTCAAACAATTCTCTTACATTGACTGGTAATCATTAGTGAAAATGAATATGGGGAATATATACAACTTGATGAAAATAAACGAAATCTGAAACTAATAATATGTAAATGTATGACATTTTCAACGTTGATTATAGTAAATCTAGTAATTGTTTGGTCATTTCTAGAAAAAGTCTTGCACATTATTACGGAGGACGCCAAAATTTATCTAGTTAAAATAAAAAATAATAGGTAAGAACTTAAAGTTACCATCAATATATAAAGGAACATTAAGATGCTAACCATATTAATATTTTAGAGAAAAAATATTGTTTTTAGTGGGTCTTTATATATTACAAATTTAAACTTAGTAATTGTTTGAGACCACAAAGTAGCCTCTGGAATAGGAGCTATGCCACATACATGTGGCGGTTGCACGCTTAAGTTTCATGGGGAAGGGAGGAAGAGGCTATCCTCCAGTCTTGCTTATGTTAATATAAGATGATTATGAAAATAAAGTTAGTGTTTAATTTCCAAAATAAAGTAAAAATGCATCAAAAGATATTTGATTATTAGTTATGAGCTGTTATTGTTCTGATTAGGACCCTTGATGTTCTCAACCACTTCTCATCCAACAAAAAAAGAGAGGAAAAAAAAAGAATCATGTGCGTGACTTGGAATATCATGCTACAAAAGAAAAGGAGAAGATTTGGGCAAAAAGCGTCTCGTTGGAGAAGTTTCAGAGATGATACAAATATTAATTATCAAAACCGATCTCCATATAATTATTTTTGTACAATTAGGAAATAAACTCAAATTATGTTGGCACATTCTGGGATGTCGGGGAATATAATTCTTGGAATAGTGAAGTTAAAATCCATAACCAACTTATGTGTTTTTATATGGTATACGTGTGTGTGTGTGTATACATGCATATGTGTATATGATTTTATAGTGCAAGTTCCATGTATACTAATATTTATGCATATATGCATATACTTATATATTCATATACACATAAATACGTATATATGTGTGTGTATCACATCTTAGCTTTTGTCTCACTCACTTGGGGTTGGCTACAAGAATCCTTCTTTCTATTATGGATCATCACATTTGTCACACTCATTCATATCCTTCTTCAGATGGTGTTCGCCATGTTAGTTTTGGTTATTCCATACTTGATACTGCGGTCTGGTTTGTGATGTTGATAGGATTACACAAAATATTAATGCAGTTGCTGTTATATAAGGTCCAGATCTCCATGGCGTCAATTTTGCAGCACTCATGACACAATGCGCAAAAACAATCACTCATCTTTCTGTAGCTTGTTCGTAGAATAATTATGCCTTGGTTTTTGCAGTTTTACGGTTACAAAATTGTTAATGTGTAGTTGGAATGAAACAGGGTGCATTGATGGTCCTGGGAGGGGTAATTTCTCTATTAACACACCAGGTGGTGGTGGCGGACATGGAGGAAAAGGTGGGGATGGATATTACAATGGCAGTTTTATTGAAGGCGGTGTTGCATATGGAAATGCTGATTTTCCATGTGAACTTGGAAGTGGAAGCGGAAATGCCAGTCTGGCTGGTGCTACTGCTGGTGGAGGTGTCATAGGTGGTATTCTATATCTCATTGGCTAACGTTGCTATATTTCGTACTCCCTCCGTCCCAAAATGAATGTCCAAAAAGAATTCAAATCTGTTCTTGACCTAGAGCAAATTTGCATAGTTTTTGGTCATTCATTTTGGGACAGAGGGAATATATTTTCTTGCATGCTTTTTGGACAAAGAAAACTTGGTAATAGTAGCAAGGTTGTTCCATTATGTCTTGAGGGCATTCTGGAAACCCTAGATCCCGTCGTGGCCGAACCATTGTTTAGTGGGCTATTTTTTGAACTTCTGAGAAAATGTTTAAGGAAAATGTGTGGTTCAGTTTTGGGGGTTCGTTTCTCTAGTGCTTATAGATTACTGTGAATTGCATGTTTATTATCATGTCAAAAACTTGTTTCTCATATTTTGGTTTTGGCCTCAAGGTTCTTTAGTTACACTTGTACTGTTAAGAATTTATGTCAGCTACCAATTGCAGAGCAGGGTCTTTTCTACCTCTGCCGTGCATCCTCCCTCCTTTAGGATGAGTCTGTCTTATTCTGTTTTTATACATGTGATGAATATATTGTACTTTAATTATCAACTACTCAATTGAATGTTTAAGTATGCCACTTTCATCTTCCATCTGATAGCCATTTGTGAATGGCGGCAATTGTATAGGAAGGACGAAGGAGAATGCTTGATAAAAGGTAATTGGCACATGTGCCTGATAAGAGTGCTTGCTTAGTTGGGGTAATTCTGTCTTTGTATCAAGTAAGAGGAATTTTGATTTATGCAGTTTCAAATAGTACTGGATAAGAAAAGAAGGTAAGTTGGAGAGCTAGAGAGGTGGGGATACACATCAGGAAAGAGAGATAATTAGTACTCCCTCCGTCCCGAAATGATCTTACTTTTTTTGTTGTCGATACGAAGGTACTTTGAGCAATATTTTTTAGGCAAATTCAATTATCCTAATGAACATGTACGACTCCCTCTGTATTGTCTTTTATTTTTAGGTAGCTTTCTCTCTACATTTTAGACTTCCTTAGAAAAGGTATTTCAGGATAATATGTTGTAGTAAGCTTTTCATAGCTTGACCAACTTGAACTGCCTGCTGTACTTGTAATGTTGTCCATGCTACCCGTTCTCCTTTACATTTTTCTCCCAGATTGTCTTATCATGTATTTATATTTATGGAACAGTGATGGGTTCGTTGGAGCACTCGTTGTCAAGTCTGTCTGTATATGGCTCTCTTACATCAGATGGAGAAAGCTTTGGGGAAAAAGTCAGAGAGCAAGATGGTGTGGTTATTCCAGAGTATGGTCCTGGGGGTGGATCTGGTGGAACTATTCTCTTCTTTGTTAATAGATTGACCCTTGGTTATTCATCTACTATATCAACAGTTGGAGGACGTGGTAGTCCTAATTCTGGTGGTGGAGGTGGTGGAAGGGTTCACTTTCATTGGGCAGACATTACAGTTGGGGATGAGTATCAGCCTCTAGCACATGTAAATGGAACCATTAATATCGGGTTGGTATTTAACTAACTGAATTTGATCTTTCATTTACTTCAATATCGTGTTAATTGTTTCTTCGCGTGGTTATTACATCTTTAGACTACACGTAAAACACTGAGTAATCTGGTAGCATTGTTGATATGATCATATGGACGTTGAGCCTCATCATTACATCTTGTTCACACTGCTGAGGCATAAGGCAGTTTAGATGCTTAACCAATTAAGTTCTCTTTTGTACGCAATTTAGATTTTTATGTGTAGCACTCTCTATATTTTTAGGATACATCACTCTTTTGAAACTATGTGTATTGCATCATCTGAAATTGTCGCAAGTTTGAAAAACGTTTATTAGCTTATTAAAGATAATTGGGGCAGAACATTTTATTTTGGATATGTCCAGCTATTGGGCACCAATTGAAATCATGAAGCACTAGTTATGAAAGATTTTTTCACCAATTTTTTTTTTCACTAGTCTTTTATACTTGCAAAATTAATTGTTTGGAAAGAAGATTACAAGAATATATATGAATTTTTGCTACTAAATTGTATAAAAAGTAGAGATTTTCAGAATAAATGAAATTTGGACATTCAGTTAGGGACGGAGGGAGTACTATTTTCTATAAATTAAGTAGTATCATATCTCAATGGTCATACCTTGTGACTTGATCGGCTAAAAGGACAAAAAGAAAGAAAAAGAACTTGTGTGCCGTTGTATTCTGCCTTCCTCCTTGAGAATTAATGTCTATTGCCACATATTCATCTAGTTCTTGCACAAGGGACTTGTTTTTGGTTTGTTTTTGCTATACCTTGTTTAGTCTAACATTGAAAAGAGATTTTCATGGTTAGATAATTTTAATACATTTTTCTTTTAAAATTATTACATTTATTTTACGGTGTATTTTGTAAATAAATGCCACTTATTATTATACTCCCTCCGTCCCATAATAAATGTCACACTTTGCTTTTTGGTCTGTCCCAAAGTAAATGTTGCATTTCTATATAAATAAACAATTGTAATGCAATACAATGGTATATACAAAAAAGTAAAACGCATTTTCTTAAGAAGCATCGACACTTCAGATGCGACACTATTTAGGATGGAGGGAGTAATTTATTTATATGAGGTCTTAGCTGTAAGAATAAATGTTGATTATCTCTCGATCTTAATAAGCAGCTTCGTGATCCCTCTTTCTTGTGCTTCTAATGCTACCTGACCATTTGTACGAACATTCGAGTTTGAATCATATTTAATTTAATCTGTTTGTCAGGGGAGGAATTGGGAGAGGTAATGGCCTCGCTGGGGAAAATGGCACCATCAGCGGAAAAGTTTGTCCGAAAGGGCTGTATGGAACTTTCTGTGAGGTATCTATTTTAATTATGTTTTTTTTCCCTTTTTAGTATAACATATGATTGAGTGGCTTAGTAAAGTGTACATGCTGAGTAAGTCCAAAACTTAACCTAGTTTTTGTATAGTTAATAGTCTTCATCAAAATCTTCTTGGAAGATAATTCCCTTTATGAACTTTCCTTTTCACAAATGTAGTATACCCTCATTTGATCTGACTGAGAGTTCTTTTGATTAGTTTCTCCTTTTAAAATGGAGCAAAAGTAGCTTTGTACGTGTAACGATCTTTTCGGACTAAGTTCAAGGAAAGTCAACCCACAAGTATGTGGTTCATCTGCATCTGTTCGCATTCATTTTTGTCCAAGAAAGATTCAGTCTTTTGTTTCTTCTATATGTTTCCCTCTTTTTCATATGCTCAATTAAGTATGAAGAGAACGTGTAAGGATCCCTTTATAGATGCTCACATGTTTGGCATATGACCTTGTAACGGATGGTTGGTGACGAAGTATTAAGTAAAAGAAGTATTTAGTCATTGAGGCATGTTCAGTGGCTGAGAATTTCGCTGATTGTACCCTTCTGAAGTATATGCCTTTGAGTTATGGCTGTTTTATTTGCAGCTGTTCATACTCCTTGTGTTTTATGAGTTTAACGATGGAGGGTTGAGTATATTAGCCAGAAGATGGACTGTAGCTGCATAGTTTCCACTTTCTTTTTGCTAACTTCTTATTTTCAGGACATGAACCAGGGTCCATGAATTTCCTTTTTGCAGTTTCTTAACATTGCTCCACTGATTTCATTTTTCATGTCGTGCATGCTGATTGACCCTCAATTGCAGGGGCTTTGTTGTTGTATGCATGCTGATTGACCATGCTTTATTGCAGGAATGCCCAGTCGGAACTTTTAAGAACGTAAGTGGGTCTGATAGTGCCCTTTGTCAAAGATGCCCATCTCGTGAACTTCCACCTCGTGGTATTTATGTTCCTGTTCGAGGTATTATGTGTACAATCTGATTACTTTGTTCTTATTTGAATGAATTCCCCCCCTCCCTGGCATCAATAGAAATGAAGTGGAGGGAGAAAGAAACTGTAACACCCCAACTTTTCACAACTAATAAATAATAACTAAAATGAATAGATCCCAAATCCAGGATGCCCCAACGGCTACAAATAACCACAATTCAACTTTAACCAAAGATCAAACCCATAACGGCTAGTACAAGTCACTAGCTCGAGATGGTCACTAACGGAATACAAAGTCCAAAAAAACTTAAATTTAAACGGGATTCATAACTACTAACTAACTTTATTCGAAAAGGTAACTCCTACGCCGGCAAAACCTTACGGCCCTTGATTTGCTTATTTATAACCTGGAGAGAAATAAGAATGGAAGGAATGAGCGAACAATGCCCAGTAAGTTCATACGGAATCCCCTCGGGTACTAAGAGGAGATAACCGAAACGAACGGTAACAATGAATTAACAGTGAGGGGATATAACTCAAGGATCAAACAGGTACTCAGTTTGAAAAAAAAACATTTACCAATAATGAAAACAACTCATTACTTAGAAAACATGTGGCTACAGAAGTCAGTTTCCAAAACACAACCTTACACAAAACACTTTACTACACTTTACTTTACTTAATTTAGGGATTAAGCACGTGTTGTACCCAGGGCTCGGGTTTATACTGACCGCACCCAATACCAGTGTATCATGATAACCTACGTTACTTCATCAAGCAACGCAAAGGGGTCCACATGTTCCTCTTAGAACTATGGATAACTATAAGAGGGGTCCACTTATCCGTTTCGGGATTATGGATAACTGTAAGTTACTTTATTTATTACAAAACTTCACTTTAAAGAGCTTTACAAAACAAAGCTTGACTTTTCAAAACTTTACTTGATCACTTTTGTAAAGAAAAGTGTACATTTCACTTTAGACACCAAAATCACAATACAAATCATACACATGATGACCCAATTGAACAACAATATAATCAACATGGTGGATAACAAGAAACGGTAACATTCGCGGAACGGAACAGTTATTTAAAATACTACCTAGCCACCCAGGTAGATTACTTTAACAAAATCAGAGATTGAGAACCCTAACAAAGGATTGAAACCAAATATACTACTAAGAGCGTAATTCCTTACCTTAGCCTTGCGTTTAACTAGCTTGATTACTCCGCTTGAACAATCTACAATCATGCAATAGTCCAATCTTAGACACAAGTAAACACTATTTTACTTCCGTCCCAAGTTACTACTTTTTACTTTGGTTAACCTACGAGTCAATCATATTTAACCCCTTTTATAGTTAACCCATACCCCTATGAAGTTACTAAAACACCCCTAGGGTTTTATTATTAAATTCCTAATTCCCAATTTCACTTCACAATTTACACACACTGATTACACACTTTCTGCACACACCAAAAATCCAAAAATACTAATTACACCCACCAAGACATGATTTTGACTATCTAAAACACATCCACAACCCTAATACACACCCACACATACTCGACACACACATACACACACACACCACAAACACAGAATACACAAACACACGCACACAGTAACACGCACACACACACACACACACACACTCACTTTTACTCCCTCTATTAAACTCTTTTTCTCCTCCCAAAATAGTTCAATCAATCCTAAAACATGATCCTACGGATTGAATTGCCCAAACCCTAGATTTACTATTCTAGGTTTAGGGTTTTTGTACCGATTGAGATCGAAACCAATACGAGGAAGACGAGGGAATGACTTTACCTTAGTTTGGATCGAAGGTTCCGCTCCGATTTCTCTCTCTCTTTGCCGAGTTCTCTCTCTCTCTCTCTCTCTCTCTGCCTCGGTGACTGCGCTGCTCCCCCTCTCTTTTTACGTACTCTTGATTGCTTTTGTAACTTGTAAAGAAAATAGGGTAGGGTTTTTAATTTATACCCCTAAGCTTAATGAATCCTAATTGGGCTAGGATTTTAACTAATTATTAATTAAAAAAAATTGGGCCTACTAACTTAACCCAACGGACTTATTTTAAATAATGAAGTCCACCTAATTAAATAAAAGATGAAGAAGTCGGGTTATTACATTCTTACCCCCTTAAAAGAGTTTGGTCCTCCAAACTAAACGTACCTTAATCTTCAAACAAAGCGGGATACATATCACACATTTCACTTTTGAGCTCCCACGTGGCTTCTCTTTCCGTGTGATTGCTCCACTGCACTTTTACGTACGGAATCACTCGCTTCCGCAATACTTGATCTTTAAGGTCTACAATTTTCATTGGCTTTTCATCATAACTCAAGTCTTCACGAAAACGTAACTGTTTGTACTCTATGACGTGGCTCGGGTCAGCTACGTACTTCCTCAACATCGACACGTGAAACCATAGTTACCAGGAACGTGGGACGTTTCGGGACGCGGGACGGGTACGGGAACGAGGAACGTGACTTAGTAAATTTTAGGTACGCTGGGGGTAGGATCAATTGGGAACGTGGTACGCTCTATATTGAAAACACATCACTAAGTTGAATATAATATCATATATATACACACACACTTACATATATTTATATATATATATATACTTTTAGGGAGATAAAATAGTATAATATAACGGCGGATAACCATAAAAGATTGTAAATGAAGACAATATTCTACGTTGATGACCGTTTATTTTCCGGTACGATTGTTTGAGTACTTTGGGTCGAGTTCCCTTGTGAACCCGGGACGCGTGTTCCCGGGACGTGGGACGAGGGGGGTTGGGAGTTCCCGGTAACTATGCGTGAAACACATTGTGCACACCAGCCAGTACAGGAGGTAAAGCCAACTTATAGGTTACCGCTTCTATTCGTTCTAGAATCTCAAACGGTCCCACATATCTAGGACTTAACTTTCCACGAATTCCAAATCGCACGACTCCTTTTGTCGGTGAGATCTTCTAGAATACGTGATCCCCTATTTGAAACTCTAGATCGCGTCTTCGATTATCCGCATACGATTTCTGCCTACTCTGCGCAGTTAACAACCACTTGCGAATCTGTTGAACTTTATCCGCCGTTACTTGAACAATCTCGGGTCCAGTTAACTTCCTTTCACCTACTTCATCCCAACACGCAGGCGATCTACATTTCCGCCCATACAGAGCTTCATACGGCGCCATTCTAAAACTAGAGTGGTAACTGTTGTTGTAGGCAAACTCCACTAGTAGTAGATAATCATCCCACGCCCCTTGCCAATCCAACGACGTTGCTCTCAGTAGATCTTCAAGAGTTTGAATAGTCCTTTCTGACTGTCCGTCTGTCTGAGGATGGAACGCTGTACTCATAGTTAATTCCGTCCCCAACGCTCTCTGTAAACTCTTTCAGAAATTTGATGTGAATCTCGTATCTCGGTCTGACACTATAGAGATTGGTATCCCATGTAACCTCACGATCTCGTCCACGTACAACTTAGCTAACTTCTCCAACGAATCAGTCACCTTGATTGCTAGAAAGTGAGCCGATTTAGTGAGCCTATCCACTATAACCCAAATTGCATTATGTCCCGTCAAAGTCCTAGGAAGTCCAATTACCAAATCCATAGTGATGTGCTCCCACTTCCACTCTGGAATAGGTAGCGATTGTAGTAATCCCGCGGGTTTCTGGTGTTCACTTTTCACTTGCTGACATACTAAACATTTGGACACGAATTCTGCTACCTCACTCTTCATATTGTTCCACCAAAAGGATCCCTTTAAATCCCTGTACATCTTAGTACTCCCAGGATGAATCGAAAACCTTGAACAGTGAGCTTCCTCAAGAATTTCTCTCTTAATACTTTCATCATGCACCCAAATCCTCGATTGATACCTCATAATCCCGGCATCACTAACACGGAAATCTACCATTCCCTTTTTACTTATAGTCTTGTGGATTGCTGCTAACTCCTTATCCACATTCTGAGCTTCCTTGATTCTCACCAACAATGTTGGTTGAACACTCATCTGAGCCAAATAGTCTTTAACTCTAACTTCCAGTTTCACCATTTCACTATTTCCCAATTTACTTACCCCCTTAGAAATCATAGTCGCTAAGGTTCCATGGTACTTTCTACTTAACGCATCAGCCACCTTATTGGCTTTTCCAGGATGATACAGAATTTTGCAATCATAATCCTTAAGTAATTCGAGCCATCTCCTCTGCCTCATATTCAACTCCTTCCGAGTGAAAATATACTTAAGACTCTTATGGTCGGTATAAATCTCACATGGTACCCCATACAAATAGTGTCTCCAAATCTTTAATGCAAACACCACGGCCGCTAACTCCAAATCATGGGTAGGATAGTTCTTCTCATGGTTCTTGAGTTGCCTAGACGCATAAGCTATCACCTTGTCATTCTGCATCAACACACAACCCAAACCTTCAATGAAGCATCACTATATATCACAAAACCATCCTTGCTTGTTGGTAACGTAAGAACAGGCGCAGACACCAATCGCCTTTTCAATTCTTGAAAGTTCTTCTCACAATCGTCGGACCATACAAACTTTGCCTCTTTCGTGGTTAACTTAGTCAATGGTAGAGATAACTTCGAAAATCCTTCCACGAACCTGCGGTAATAACCCGCTAAACCCAAGAGGCTCCTTATTTCGCTAACAGAAGTTGGTCTCTCCCAATTCACTATAGCCTCGATTTTTGCAGGGTCAACTGCTACCCCATTCTTAGACACCACATGTCCCAAGAACGCCACTTCCTCAAGCCAGAACTCACACTTCTTAAACTTGGCATACAACTTTTGCTCTCTCAGAATCTGCAATATTAATTTCAAATGTTCTTCATGCTCCTCTTTTGACTTAGAGTACACCAAGATGTCGTTGATGGATACTATTACCCACTTGTCCAAATACTCTTGAAATACTCTATTCATAAGTTCCATAAACACAACAGGCGCATTTGTCAACCCAAACAGCATTACCAGGAACTCATAGTGCCCATACCTTGTCCTAAAAGCCGTCTTTGCCACATCTTCCTTTTTCACTCTCAACTGATAGTATCCAAAACGCAGATCAATCTTAGAGAAATAACATGCACCCTGGAGTTGATCAAACAAATCATCGATTCTAGGCAAATGATACTTATTCTTAATCGACGCACGGTTTAACTCCCGATAATCAATACATAACCTCATCGACCCATCCTTCTTCTTTACAAATAGTACCGGCGCACCCCACAGTGATGCACTCGGCCTAATCAGGCCCTTGTCCAATAACTCTTGTAACTGTTCCTTTAACTCTTTAAGTTCCGGCGGAGCCATCCTATATGGTGCTCTCGAAATCGGTGCAGTCTCTGGAGCTAGATCTATTGAAAACTCCACTTCTCGCTCCGACGGTATTCCCGGTAAGTCCTAAGGAAAACATCTTTAAAATCCTTTACTATGGAAAGAGCTTCTATGGTCACTTCTTTCTTGCTTGACTCACTAACGAACACTAAAAAGCCCTCACAACCTTTCCTTAATAGTTTACGAGCATTCATTACCGAAATCAGACCGGTCCGGACTCTCGGTTTCGACCCTTGAAAACAGAATCCTTCTCCAGAAGGTAATTCAAATTTCACCTCCTTTCTAAAGCAGTCTACTTTGGCACTTTGGCATGGTACGCAGCCAACCAATCCATACCTAGGATAATGTCAAAGTCGCTGAGATCTATACATATGAGATCAACCTCGAGTTCTCTATCGCCTATCTTTAGAGAACAACTCTGAAACACTGAAGTAACTGCGATCGATTCCTTAATCGGGGTATCAATTATTAAGGGTACTTCTAATGCTTTAGGAGATAATCGAAATGAACGGTAACAATGAATTAACAGTGAAGGGATATAACTCAAGGATCAAACATGTACTCAGTTTGAAAAAAAACGTTTACCAATAATGAAAACAACTCATTACTTTGAAAACATGTGGCTATAGAAGTCAGTTTCCAAAACACAACCTTACACAAAACACTTTACTACACTTTACTTTACTTAATTTAGGGATTAAGCACGTGCTGTACCCAAGGCTCGGGTTTCTACTGACCGCACCCAATACCAGTGTATCATGATAACCTACGTTACTTCATCAAGCAACGCAAAGGGGTCCACATGTTCCTCTTAGAACTATGGATAACTATAAGGGGGGGGTGGTCCACTTATCCGTTTCGGGATTATGGATAACTGTAAGTTACTTTATTTATTACAAAACTTTACTTTAAAGAGCTTTACAAAACAAAGCTTGACTTTTCAAAACTTTACTTGATCACTTTTTAAAGAAAAGTGTACATTTCACTTTAGACACCAAAATCACAATACAAATCTTACACATGATGACCCAATTGAACAAAAATATAATCAATAGGGTGGATAACAAGAAACGGTAACATTCGTGGAACGGAATAGTTATTTAAAATACTACCTCGCCACCCAGGTAGATTACTATAACAAAATCAGAGATTGGGAACCCTAACAAAGGATTGAAACCAAATATACTACTAAGAGCGTAATTCCTTACCTTAGCCTTGCGTTTAACTAGCTTGATTACTCCGCTTGAACAATCTACAATCATGCAATAGTCCAATCTTAGACACAAGTAAACACTATTTTACTTCCGTCCCAAATTACTACTTTTTACTTGGTTAACCTACGAGTCAATTATCTTTAACCCCTTTTATAGTTAACCCATACCCCTATGAAGTTACTAAAACACCCCTAGGGTTTTTATTATTAAATTCCTAATTCCCAATTTCACTTCACAATTTACACACACTGATTACACACTTTCTGCACACACCAAAAATCCAAAAATACTAATTACACCCACCAAGACGTGATTTTGACTATCTAAAACACACCCACAACCCTAATACACACCCACACATACTCGACACACACATACACACAAACACACCGCACACACAGAATACACAAACACACACGCACACAGTAACACGCACACACACACACACACTTTTACTCCCTCTATTAAACTCTTTTTCTCCTCCCAAAATAGTTCAATCAATCCTAAAACATGATCCTACGGATTGAATTGCCCAAACCCTAGATTTTACTCTTCTAGGTTTAGGGTTTTTGTACCGATTGAGATCGAAACCAATACGAGGAAGACGAGGGAATGACTTTACCTTAGTTTGGATCGAAGGTTCCGCTCCGATTTCTCTCTCTCTTTGCCGAGTTCTCTCTCTCTCTCTCTCTCTGCCTCGGTGACTGCGCCGCTCCCCCTCTCTTTTTACGTACTCTTGATTGCTTTTGTAACTTGTAAAGAAAATAGGGTAGGGTTTTTAATTTATACCCATAAGCTTAATGAATCCTAATTGGGCTAGGATTTTAACTAGTTATTATTAATTAAAAAATTTTGGGCCTACTAACTTAACCCAACGGACTTATTTTAAATAATGAAGTCCACCCAATTAAATAAAAGATGAAGAAGTCGGGTTATTACAGAAACTACTGGAAAGCTATGAATTGTGTGATTTTATAGACCAAAAAAAAAAAGAGAAAATGATTGATCACTATCTACTTATTCTCTAAGTTGTTACTCAAAACATTTGAATCCAAGCTAGCTACGTGGGAATGATGATGAGTTTACTCTTTATTTTTTCCTCTTTTTTTTTTTTTTCCTCTTTTTTTTTTTTTTTTTTAAAGATCTATTTCTATAAAATTGAGACAATATCGGATACCCCCCCTCCCCTCAAATGAGAAAAGCAAAAAGAATAAAAGTGGTAATTGAGTAATACTCCCTGTCCACCAAAAAGATAATCTCCACTGTAAATTTTTATCAGCTTGATTGAACTCTGATTCATTTTTTTGTAAAATCTTAATTATCAAAGGATATATAAAGATCGATACTTAGAATAACTTTGTCAAGATGAAATAATGACACTAAACACAAATAACAAGTACCCTAAAATTTAGAAGACTAGGTGTGTATCGGTTGTATTGACCAATGGACGTCAGCCCACCGCAGAGGAAAAGAAGGAATCAGATGTAAAGTTGAATGATATATACATATATACATACTGAATTATTGATCTATTTCAGAGCATCTCTGATAGCTCCCTTTGTCAAAGATGCCCATCTCGTGAACCTCACTTTTTCTTTTTCTAGTGAAACACATTCCCTCTGACTGTGACATTGTCATTGCAGGTGGTGTTGCTGACGTTCCTTGCCCTTACAAATGTGTCTCAGAGAGATATCACATGCCGAATTGTCATACAGCGCTTGAAGAATTGATATACACTTTTGGTGGACCTTGGTTATTTGGTTTTATTCTGTTGAGTCTCCTCATCCTTTTTGCCCTTGTACTTAGTGTTGCGCGTGTGAAGTTCGTTGGAGCAGAAGAAGTGCCAGGTCTAGTGCCAACAAGGCGTGGCTTGCAAATAGATCGATCAGTCCCTTTCTTAGAGTCATTAAATGAGGTCCACCCTCAGTCTTATCTTATGATCTGACAACTGAGCTGCATTATCTTCTGAACTATTTTCTGTTTTCATTTAATATCTGAAAATTAATATTTTGCTGTATTCAAGGTTCTTGAGACAAATAGAAATGAAGAATCCCACACTCATGTGCATAGGATGTACTTTATGGGATCTAATACCTTCAGTCAACCTTGGCATCTCCCTCACTCTCCTCCCGAACAAGTAACAGAAATTGTGTAAGCTCCCCATGTCTGGTTTACAATCATGGAGAACCTCACTAGATTTGAATTTGTTGATGATTTCTACATTGAGCTTCTCCGATATTTTAAATATTTTCTAATTTTCTCTTGTGTCAACATTGAAGTTGTCAATTTACCTACAGGAAAGGGCATTACAATGCGGGATTTTTTTTTTTAACCATTTCACGAAATTGTCTGTGGCAGATATGAGGATGCATTCAACAGATTTGCAGAGGAAATCAATGTTTTAGCTGCTTATCAGTGGTGGGAAGGATCATTATACAGTATTCTTTGTATTTTTGCATACCCATTTTCATGGTCATGGTTGCAATGGTGCCGGAAAAATAAAATCCAACGACTACGTGAGTTTGTACGTTCAGAGTATGATCATGCTTGCTTGCGCTCATGCCGTTCACGTGCTCTATACGAGGGGCTCAAGGTCTATTTCATCTTCTTGACGAAGACTCTCTTATATATCGTAGTTATAACTTTTCATGTTATAAAGCTAATTATTTATGGGATTTTGTGAGTATTGGACCGTTCAGCAGACTTATGATAACTTAGTTTTCTGAAAGGTTCTATGCGTTGATCAGGGGTGCTTTTTTAAAGTTGATGTAGTAGTGTTGAGAAAAATGGCGCTGGAGAGAGCAGTGTGGAAGGCGATAAATCATGTGGATGATGGGGCTTAATTTTTTTCCCTATATACTTATTATTTTTTCTTTTTTTCTTTCTTTTCCAAATTGCTTCCCACCAATTTTTTTCTTTTAACTTTCTTCTTACCCTTCTCATGTTTTTCCTCACCTCATTCATTGACGATTCCATACCATGATTCATGTTTGCCGACCCCTAATCATTTTGAGGCTACGGCTTTGTTGTTGTAGTAGTGTTGAGAATTATCATTTGAAGTCATATTGACCGCCTACTCTTATGGAAAATCCCGCATTTGTGAAACCTATAAATTTACTCATGTTTGGAGTAGTTTCATATAGACATGCCCGGTAACTAAAACCGTTTATGAACCGTTAACTCACGGTTCATGGTACGGTTCATTTTTTTTATTCAATAAAAAAACACATTTTGAGTTGTTTTTAGGCAATTTTTTAAAAGTTTTTTTTTTTTTTTTTTTTTGATACATTAAAAATATTTTTACTTTACATAAATATTAAGGAAAATTTTGAATTAAATATTTTAAAAGGAATTAAGGGGTGGGAGTGGGGCGGAAATATTTTGAAAAAAAAGGGACGGTACCCTTATAGTTTTATTAATATTAAGCAAATTTACATAGAGGGAGACAACTAACCTTACTCTTTTATACCTAAGGGAGGGATATTTAGGAGAGGGAGACAACTAACCTTACTCTTTTATAAATAAGGAGGGATATTTAGGAGCCTTACCTCATAAATTTCTAAAATATTTTGAATTTATATTAGTATGAACCGCCGGTTTTGGAAGCCAAACCGCCTATGAACCTTAAACCTCCGGTTCACGGTTCACCCGGTTCAACGGGTTCATCCGATTCACGGTTTTTCCACGGTTTAGAACCGCCTGTTCATCTGGTTCAAACGTGAACCGTGGGCATGTCTTTTCATAGTGCTTTTGGAGTTTGAAATTGAGAAAAAGAACAAGAATCAAGGAGTGGAAATGAAGATTTTAAAGTTTGTGCAATTGAATCAAGGAGTAGATAAACTTTGGTTTGGCTTTTAGTCTTCAACTTAGCCATGAGAAGCTCCATGTTGTTTATTTGTTTAGTTTTGAGCGATTCTCTTTTATTCTTAGGGTCTTGGTTAGCTGAGTGCACTAAATGAGACAAAAGCTGTGTTGAGTTGAGGTTCTTAAAGTATTGGTTTCTGTCTTTCCCTTAGAACAGATGTTCTTGCAAGTGATCCAAACTTGATTTCTTTATTTTAGGATCGGGATGAAACTCAAGTTCTCTCATTTCCTTTAATATATACGTAGGATAAAGTTCTTGCTACGAGCATAAGGGCTGGTTTATTGGATATCTGTAATGTTTTGTCTTTGCAGTTCAAGATTTTATACGAATTCAATTAGAGGGTTAATAGCTAAAATAGATTTTTTTAACTTTTCCAATTAAAGTGCATCTGTCCATTTTTTGATCCATCAATCCTGTTGTGGCCTTTCTTAATCATATGCCGCCTACTATCACATGCTGACTAGGCCATACTTGATACTTGGGACTAATGGTGTTCTGCTGCAGGTATCTGCATCGTCCGATCTAATGCTCGCATATGTGGATTTTTTCCTTGGAGGAGATGAGAAGAGAGATGACCTCCCTCCCCAATTATATGAAAGATTTCCACTGTCTTTAGTTTTCGGCGGAGATGGAAGTTACATGGCTCCCTTTGTTCTTCACAGTGATAATATTCTAACAAGCCTTATGAGTCAGGTTTGCTTACTATTACTGAATTACTTCTCCACGTGGATTGATTGCCCCACATATTTGATGGCACTCTCTGTCTTTCTCATGATGATTTTCCATTCTTTTTGGAGGGATTGAATATATTTATTTATTTTGGTTATATTTTAGGCTGTCCCATCTACTATTTGGTATCGATTAGTGGCTGGTCTAAATGCCCAACTACGTCTAGTTCGCAATTGTCAATTAAAGTCAACTTTCCGTCCAGTGATGGGATGGCTTGATACGCATGCAAATCCAACTTTAAGCCCTCATGGTATACAAGTTCATTTAGCTCGCTTCCAGCCGACAGCTTCTGGTTACTGCCAATTTGGACTAGTTGTATCTGCAGTTGAAGTTGAGAGGGCGCCACCTCCTATTGAAGGAAATGGGTCTTTTTTACCCGAGAGACAGTCAAGGTGAAGTTTATGGCATCATCCTTTTATTACCATCTAAACCTATCAGTTTTGTCCGACATGCACATAATAAATTCATCTATCTTTTCTAAATGCAGTTTTGGTGGCACACATCATAGGATAGACTGCTTAAGGGAGGGTGAACCTCTAATAACCCAGAAAAGGATATATGATGGGATTTCACACGCTAATGGCTGGAGAGATAACATTCTTTGTTATCCTTTTTCTTTTATAATTTACAACACTAAACCAGTGGGTCATCAGGTAATCATATTGTGTGTGTATCTTGAGAATCGACATATGACTATTGTTATCTTCAATATATCTGAGTGCTCATCTCCGTGGAATTGTTGCAGGACCTTGTTGGGCTGGTCATCTCTATACTTCTTCTAGGAGACTTTATCTTAGTATTGCTTACATTGCTTCAGCTGTACTCAATTTCGATGATGGATTTTCTTTTGGTGTTATTTTTTCTCCCACTTGGCATACTACTTCCATTCCCAGCTGGAATAAGCGCTCTGTTTAGTCATGCACCCCGGCGGTCATCCGGTCTTGCACGTTTTTATGCCATGTGGAATATCACGTCGTTAATAAATGTTGTAAGTTCTTCTGTGCCCTTTCTCAGATACTCAAATTTGATTTATTACCCTGTATATTACATGAAGTATCACTAGGGACTTGTAGTTTCAATTTTTTCACTTTAGACTTGCCTTCCAACAGCTCTATTTTATTGGGGGTTTTGTCTTTTACCAAAGTACATGGGTGAATTGATTTGGAGTAACCACGTCATGGGCGTGTGGCATGGTTAATATCTACCCAATATTCTCCTGGCATGTTCCACTCAGAGTCCTATTTGAAATCTTTAAGAGTTTCCGAATTTATCTTTTACTAATGAGAAATTTCAAATTAGAAAAAATATACCCTCCGTCCCAAAATGATCTTCACACTTTTTTTGCCGTTACTATGAAGGAACTTTGAGAAATAACTTTAGGTTGATTTAATCCTAATGAAAATCTAAAACCGTTTATTGATAGTGTTGTTGATGGTGTATCAATAACAAGTTTTAAATTGTTATTAGGATAATTGAATCAACCTCAAATTATTGCTCAAAGTTCCTTCGTAGTAACGGCAAAAAAAGTGTGAAGATCATTTTAAGGCGGAGGTAGTATATTATTTAACTCTTTAATTCTAGGGTTTATGGATAGCTATTCCACTCCTGCAATATCTGTATGTTAAAATAATTAAATAAACCATAAATCTGGACTTGTAAACACTTCCTAACGAAAAGGTCATTCATTTTGGGACACAAGTCTTCCCGAATCTGGAGTATTATTTAAGCACCTTGTTGCATGTTTGGGAGATAGAACATGGTCTTCCTGAATTTGGTCAGTATCTATACGTGCTGGAGTTTGTTAATGGTAGAGCCACTGGATCCTTGAGCACTTGTGATATTCAAAACCGAAATTAATGTTGGAACAAGAGTCAACATGATATATATTTAGTTTTCTATTTCGTGAACAGAGGCAGATCCAATGCTTGTCAAAGAGGTGCACTTCCAGCATTTAATGTAAAATCATTTTCTCACCTTCAATTTTAATTACATAATCAAAATGTGTGAATAGCATTTGTTTGTAGAATTGTAGTTAATTGGTTGAGATTTGTTATTTGTAAAAAATCAACCCAGGTTCAGATCTCATTACGTTATCTTTTTTACTAACATTTTTAATTTTGGAGTAGTCTACAATAATTGTGCACCCACTTGCCTTTTCTTCTGGATCCGTCCCTGTTCGTGAATGCAACCTCGATCCTTTTCCTTTTCCACGACATCATGTTTTGAAGAATGGCTTCTCAATAATATCTTTTTCTTTTCTTTTTTTGCATAATAGGTTGTTGCCTTCATATGTGGATATGCTCATTACATGAGTCTATCCTCAGCAAGTAATAAACATCAAAACATTCAATCTTGGAATTTGAGCATGTAAGTGCCTTCTAAACACTTTGTATAAAAATGGACATAACTTATTGCTCCTTTTCACTCAGGCAAAACAATTTCTTGGTGCAGGGATGACAGCGGATGGTGGATGCTTCCTTCTGGGTTAGTACTATGTAAAATTATCCAATCACAGCTGATTAATTATCATGTGGCTAACCAAGAAATTCAGGACCGCACGTTGTACTGTAACGACCCTAATGTATTCTGGCAGTCATGAAACGAGCATAATTCACCCTCGTATATATACTCAGTTTAGTTTTGATAGGGTAGGCTTTTTCATTTTCTGTAGAGAAAGCAGGTTAGCACATGTTATACCTTGGTAGAGTCGTTATACCTTGGTAGAGTTTTGAAAAAATAAGAATGGTTTTTTTTTTTTTTTTTTAAATGTAGATAATAGTAGGTTAGCCACAGTTTGACCTTATTACGAGGGTTGACCTAGTTCTTACCAATGAAAACACACACGTCTTCATATCTCCCGGTGAATACTGCAAGTCAAACTACGACACATGTTCTAGCTTAAGATTGAAGATAGAAAGATAGCAGCGTATCTTGTAAACTAATGTTGACCATATATGTTTTATCTCCTGGCGATTACGCCAAGACAAAGGAGCTGCTTGATGTTTTGGTTTTGATTTTTCACATGTATAGAGAAGTTGGACAGAGTGTTGATCTGTCTCATATGTAGTTGTTGATTAGCCTGGCGATTCATGGGTTTTGTACGCATATTTGTGCAGGGAATTATGATCTTGTCATGTAAAACTCTGCTTTCTTTTCTTCTTCTACTTTTTTTTAATTATTATTATTATTATTATTATTTTTTAAAAAAAAACTACTTAAGTTTAAGGTTATTTTAGCAGTAAAAAAAAACATAAAAATGTACACACATTTTTTTTGTACCAAGTGTCATGTAAAGCATGTAGTAGCGCATGAAAATTCTACGGTGCAATGCAAGTGTTTTATTTTTACATATCTTCAAAATATCTTACATTGTGTAATAGAATTTTTATATTTCTTTGTCCAAGTTTTAGCGCTGTAGTAAGAAGGTGCCGGAGCGGTTTCATGTATTCCTTCCTTAAGAGTAATATGTGTTCTATCTCAAAATCCAACATAAATGTCGTTTCTCATTGTAAAAATAAGTACGTATGATATATTTCCGACAGTGTGGTAAACCCGATCCACCGCCCAGCTGTACCTGCCCAGCCACAACCCATGTCCTCTCAAATCGTGACACCTGGCATTCTAAAAAAAAAGCCTTCCAATAACTTTAAAATGCTATATCTCGAGATTTTGAAGTCGATTTTTCTTTTTAAAAAAAGATACCGGTGTGTTACGAATAAAACTAGATAGGTCATGATATGGTTTGATTTTTTTTTTTTTTTAAATATATTTTTTAACATACAAAACAAGTGAGCTGCTCGTCATAATAAAACGTAACACTTTCTTATGAAGAAAGTAACAGTTTGGTCTTAAAAAAGTAACACTTTTATTGTAAGATGTAACAGCAGTTTCGCAAATAATATAAATAATTTTTGTGATCAGAAAAAGTAATAATTTGAAGTGTAACAATACATATATGATTGTAATATGCTATATAGATGAATGTAATAGTTTTATAGAGTAAATGTTACTTTTTTTCTTTAAAAAAAGAGCAAAAATTCATGTATATAAGCGGTTTTGTATTTCAATTGAATGTAAAACCCTAGAAAAGTGTTACAATTAAGGAAAAAAAAAGGTTACATTCATTTATTATAAAATGTAACATTATTTTAGTTGTCAATCTTATATTATCTTTAATCTATTTCATCAAAATTGTGGTACATTTTTGAGAAAAAAAAAATTTACATATGAGAAAAAAGTGTTACTTTTTTTTACAAAAAGTGTTACTTTTGATGGCGAGAAAAAAATGACCAGAAAAAAAAGTTGGAAGGCAAAAAAAAAAATAAAAAATAAAAAATTGGTCGGCTTACCTCTGTGAGCCGTCTCACGTGAGACGATCTCACAGGAGACCGCCCCCTGCAATCACTAGACAGAAAATTTTGGATAATAAACGTTTGGATAGAAGGGGGTCCAAAATGTTCGGCCGTTTTTATCTGTTTCTAGATTCTATCTTATGCAAATGCTTACGCAAATAGATTCCCCCCCTCTCTCTCTCTCTCTCTGGTCTCATAATAGGTCCATATTCATTGCTACAATTGTAACGTGACAAAATTGTTTCAACACTAATCGTTTCTCCATCCTTGTCAAAGAAGCTGAAAAAGAAAAGTACTCCCTCCGCCACAAAATGATCTTCGCATTTGACTATTCAAACTTTTTAAGGATAAGAACACTTGCTTCACTAGCCATGCTTTGTTTAAGCTTAAAATGTAGAAATATGAAGAACTTTTTGAGACAATAAAAAATGACAAATGAGAAGATCATTTTGGGACGGAGAGAGTATTTCTTTTTGAAAATATTGGTTTATTACTTTTCTATCCCGTGTCTCCTTCCTCTCCTTTAATTTCAATCAACAACTAATTTCCCTTTTTTTTTTCTTTGTTAATTATTATTGTAAACTATCTCCACCAACACAATTTGTTTTAATCTCAATTTGTTGAGATTACAAATAATTGTGTTGTTGAGATTATATTTTTGTCGTATAATAAATTTCTCTCATTCGTTGGACTCGTAAATTTCTGATTTCTCTCCTCATTGAGAGCTTTTTTTTTACGTGCCGCTTTCCCATTTGCCAATACTGGTATTTCCCTGCTATGCACACCAAACTAGCATGCAGCTCTATTCAAGGCACTTCTCTTTGGCCTTCTTTCATGCCCGTCCCTAGACGGTCCACACACCCCCAACCGGTTGTTTGATGCCGAAAGCGCTCCACCTGACTTAGCCTGTGATTGTATGTTTGTTTGTTTGTTGTTTATCTTTTCTTCTAATTGTGATGAGTCTCACACTATTTCACAATGAAGTTGATGTCATCATTAGTGTTGTACAAGAATGTTTCGTGGATTTTGAGTTGTCTAGTGGGCGTTTCCTCGTCAACCCGGATTATATAATAGATCACGTGCTCAAAGAAAAATATTATCCGAGAAGGCCAGAAGGGATTTCGTGAATGCCAGTTTGAGTCAGTTTCCAAATCATCATAACTTATTTTCTCATTTTTAAAATTTAGCAACTGAATCATTTCAAATATATTTATATTTATCACGGTAAGGAGGGAGAGCTCTATAACTTTTTAAAGGCCAAAATATGTTTAGCCCCCCAAAGTATACACATATTCCCACTTTGCACCCTCGCGCGAATTTTGTCCCAAGGTAGTACCTCAATTAGCCACGAGTCCCACTTTGCACCCTACCACCAAACGACGTTAGAAATTTAACGAAAATTGGTCATGTGCATATCATGTGTGAGGTATTTCAGTCTTTTATTTCAAAAAGATAAGGGCTTTGATGTCATTTACAACATGGGTATGAACCATTAGTTAGAACCACCACCAACCCCCACAAATCTTGTCACCACAACCATGCCACCACCATTCACCACCTCCATTAACACAAATTCAAACACCCATTTTACAATTTTAAAATCAATCTCAAATCAAATTCTTCAAATTCAAACCCAAACTAACAAATTAAAACGTATTCAAACACAATAATTTTCTCACAAATTTGAAAATTAAATTTAAAGAAAAAAATCAACAAAAACCAAGATCTGGGCTGGGCGAAAAAACAAAACAAGATCTGGGATTCTTCGACCATGTTTGTGCGGCTGAGCGAAGTTGATGTTGGGCCTAGATAAATCGAAGACAATGATGAAGCGGGTGAGAAGGGGAGGGTCGGGTTTGGGCTAGGGGGAACGGCAGGAACGAACTGGGGGAGAAGAGGGTGGGAGGGTTGAATTGGAGAATGGAGGAAGGGGGTATAGGGAGAGGAAAGAGGGGCAGAATGGGATTGAAGGTAGGCCGCAGAGAATGGGCAGGCCTGGCAATTGTGGCCGGTTACCCGCTAACCCGCCCGACCCAACTCGTTTAAGTTAACGGGTTAAAGCGGGTCACCCGTTTCAACCCGCGAAGCTTAACGGGTCGACTCGACTCAATCCGCGAGAACAAATATCTTGGGGCGACATCCTAAGGAGGGAAAAAAAAAAAGGGGTCGGCCCGTCACAACCCGACCCGTTGCACCCGTAAATTTAAACGGGGTTGTGGCGGGCAGACCCGGCTTAACCCGCCAACCCGCTAGAACCCGTCTCGACCCGACCCGCTCAATTGCCAGGCTTAAATGGGCAATGGGGGAGTGAGAAATTTTGATGGACTTGGGAAAGATGAAGAGGATGTGGGAGGAAGGTTGGTTGGAGAAAATGAAGGATGAATAAAGGGGGGATGAACCTAGACATGTGGGTATTTTTTATTTTATTTTTCCTTCTTTTTTATTTTTGGTAGCTTAGGATACACTCTTATAGTAATATAAACTAAATAATTTTAATATATGGATGTTATTTCTAATATTTTTTCACTAAAAATAAATTTATTACTTAAGGTAATAAATGTATTTTTTACTTGAATATTAATAATGATTATATATAGAGAGAGAATGATAAATTAAACAATCATTAAAATGAGAATGACCAAAATAGCCCTCACATGACATGCACATGGTCAATTTCCGTTAAGTTTCTAACGTCGTTTGGTGGTAGGGTGTAAGGGACTCGTGGTTAATTGAGGTAGTACCTTGGGACAAATTTCGCGCGAGGGTGCAAAGTGGGAATAGGTGTATACTTTGGGGGGCTAAAAATATTTTGGCCCTTTTTAAAATTGTCAAAATTGATCATTATTTAAGACATACTCCACAAGATTTTATAAGATTTTGTGCTAATTAAAAAAAAAAAAACAATGTTGTACACACTCCACATTTATAAATTATGTCTCAATTTGATAGTCTCTTTTGACTTTTAAATTATTTTAAAGTTATATTATAAATTTTGAAAATTCAGTAATTTAGAAGTTTTAACTTTGAAAATGAGATTAATTTTCTGTAACAAACATATTTCTGTGACAAACAAAAAGAAAAAAAAAATACGACTATTATTTTGAGAAATAGAGGGAGAATAATTCATGTGCTTAAATCTACTGTGTATTGTATGAATGAAGGGATGTGGAGTGGGCATAACAATAATTTAAATGAATAAAATTAAACACGCAGTGCATGCGATTATATTATATATATAGAATGCCAATAATGTGTATTTGATGTCAACATCCAATTACAACGAACCAAACCATTGAAAAGTGAAAAGTCATCACCAGCAAGCAACAAAATGAAAAGTCATCACCAACAACAAAAATAATCAGCTTTCAAAAAAAAATAAAAAATAAAAAAATGAATCTCTCACGCCATTATATTAGTGTGTGACTGTGTGTATATTTTGTTCTCTCGTACATGTGTGTGTGTTTGTGTGTGTGTGAAAGTGATGGCGGGAAAGATGATTGAGGCTCCACTGTTGGGGATTAACGGTGGAGATGGCCACAACAGAAAGAAATGGATCACTAACTTTATCTCTTTCCTGCTCTTTCTCACCATAGCCATAACTTGTAAGCTCTCTCTCTCTCTTCTCTTCTCTTCTCTTTTTGAATATCAACAATTTAATTTGTCTTAATTATATGATTCTAGTAAAAAATAAAATAAATTTGGAATCTTATATGACAGTTGTTATGTCATGGCGAAGTATGTAGCAAACCAATTACTGACAACTGCTACCACAGTTCCAAAATAATTGTTCATATTTTTTTCGATCAAGAATAAAATGAACGTTTATTTTGAGACATACTATATCTTATGTCCTCTAACTCTGCCTTTCAAAAACTTCAAAAATGATAAAGAAAAGAAAATTGGTCAATCTTTATGGTTTATATGAGTCAAAAACTGATCACCTGGTAGATAACGGTATAATACAGTATATGTAAAGTAAAACCGAAGAAATCATCCCAGAAATTGTGCGAAAAAACTCATCACCTGGTACATAACGTTTAGTCTGAAACGTTCAGATTAATCTACTCTACTCTGCAAAAAAAAAAAAAATGGGAAGAAACTTTGACAATAAGCGTATTGTAATCTTTGTTTCAGTTATCTGCCTTACATTAGAAGGCGAATCGGGTTCTTGGGCCAGTCTGCAAAATGGTAAGAATATTGGTGATGTTGTGGAGTCAAAGGAAGCAGTGGTTGCTGCAGATGATGGTCGTTGCTCAGAGGTTGGAGTTTCTGTTCTTAGAGAGGGTGGGCATGCCGTTGATGCTGCTGTGGCCACCGCTTTGTGCCAAGGTGTCGTCAATCCAATGGCTAGTGGGATAGGCGGCGGAGCATTCATGGTCATCCATTCAGCTCCTACGTTGGAGACTCTCGCATTTGACATGCGGGAAACTGCTCCGCTTGCTGCTTCCCAGGTTTGTCTTCTTTTCTCTTGTTATATTGGATCAGGAATGACGAACAGTAATAAGCGCAAATACAAAACACAGATTTACGTGGTTCACTAACTAACAGTGTTACTAGCTAGGGCAAAATGAAAATATGCCCCAGCCAGACAGCATGTGGTATTCCCTAGTTGGCTCCAATTTCGTATTCATGGGCCACGTTTGTTTAGTGTTTCTGGTATAACATACCTTCCTTTTGAGTTCTTTTTTTTTTTTTTACAAAAAAAGAATAAATGTGTTTTTAATCTATTACTACCTCTGTCCCTAAATGAGTGTCCAAATTTCATTTTAAGGGACACTGAAAATCTCAACTTTGTTGTACAATTTGGTAGCAAATATTCATATAATCTTGTAACCTCCTTTCCAAACATCTAGTTTTGCGCATATAAAGAAACCGGTGAAAAAATTTTCCAAAAAAAAACATTTAGGGACAAAGTTATGTTAAAAAAAGACACTCATTTTGGGACAAAGATTTCTTGAAAATGGACGCTCATTTAGGGAAATAGGGAGTACAAAATAGTAATATTTGGAGAGTGAAATTTAAGCATATGTGGGGATTAGGTGCGTCTTGCGCTTGAGTTTCTTGGCCCTCTTGAGTTGTAGCAAACTAACAGTGTTCCATATATCCAGAACATGTATGAAAAAGATGCACAAAACAAGTATTCCGGAGCCCTATCAATGGGAGTTCCGGGTGAGCTAGCCGGTCTTCACGAAGCATGGTCAAGATACGGGCGATTGCCATGGAAGACATTATTTCAACCCGCCATCAAACTAGCCAAAAACGGGTTTGTGGTTGCACCTTATCTTGCTTCCTCCATCTCCTCATCTGGAAAGAAAATCATGACCAACCCTGGCTTACAACAAATCTACGCCCCAAATGGGAAATTGTTACGAGCTGGGGATACGTGTTATAACGTGGAGCTCGGAAAGAGCTTAGAATCAGTAGCTGAACAAGGGCTAAAAGCGTTCTATAATGGCTCGGTGGGAGAGAAACTGATCAAAGATGTTAGAAACGCTGGAGGGATATTAACAATGGAAGACCTGAGGAGTTACAAAGTGAAGGTTACAGATGCAGTTGAGGTGAATACAATGGGGTTCACTATACTAGGCATGCCTGCTCCATCAAGCGGAACACTCGGGCTCTCTCTGGTAAGTGTTTGGACCGACTTTCACTTTTAACTACTGTATTATACTTATTATTTTTTGTTCGCTCAAGCCCCAAAAAGTTAACACTGTTAGATTATTACGTTCGATGACATTTTTAAAATTTTCTACACTTCCGCCTTCTAAACATTCAGATGGAGTGGAAGTGTGAATATAACTGAAGTTTTTCATCTGTTAACGGGGTTAATGTTTTGGGGATGGGACGAAAACTTCCTATAGTACACTGTTTCTCAGTATTTTCATGAAAAAATAAGTCCACCCGTTAAAATGGAAGTTCAGCCAAAGTACCATTGTTTAAAATGAAATGAAATTAAACTTTTTTTTTTCTGCGGATTTTTGTTAACTCTGTGTGTGGATTACATATTTACATACATGCGATTATACGTAGGTTTTAAACATCCTAGACAGCTACAAAAGTTCAGATGCTGCGAGAGGAGAATTGGGTTTGCATCGTTTAATCGAATCACTGAAGCACATGTTTGCTATCCGGATGAACTTGGGTGACCCTGACTTTGAAGACATAACTCAAACCGTCTCTCAAATGCTTTCCCCTGATTTCGCTAAGCACATTCAGCAAAGGATTTTCGACAACACGACTTTCCCGCCAGATTACTATCTGACCAGATGGAGTCAGCTTCAAGACCACGGTACAAGCCATTTTTGCATCGTTGATGCAGAGCGAAATGCTGTGTCGATGACATCAACAGTCAACTATCCGTTCGGAGGCGGTGTTCTCTCTCCTTTGACTGGGATCGTGCTGAACAACGAGATGGATGACTTTTCTACCCCTACGGAATTGTCTCCGGATGAACTCCCTCCGGCCCCGACTAATTTTATCGAGCCAAATAAGAGACCGTTGTCTTCCATGACTCCAATCATTGTCCTTAAGGTACAATAGTTTGTCCATACTTCTTCTGGCTGGATGAAGCTTCTCAATGGCTCAAACGTGGTTTTTTTAGGCCATTCAGAAGTCTCATTTAGCACAAACGAACAGGCCCCCTATATATATATATATATATATATATATATATATATTAGTCAGCATTTAGCTGAATTATACCTTACTCTTGGCTTAAAAACGATAACAAACACTCTAAAATAAGCTGAAACAAACTAGCACTACACGATTAATCGTTTATGTATTCTTGTGCATCGATGGCAGGATGGTCAATTGGCCGGGGTTTTGGGGGGCAGCGGAGGAGTGAAGATAATCCCAGCAGTCGTACAAGTTTTCATTAACCATTTCATCTTAGGGATGAACCCTTCAGATGCAGTCGAGTCTCCAAGAGTCTATCACAAGGTAAGTCCTCTTGTTTAATAAATCTCACACTTTTCTTTTTGTTTGTCCCAAAATACAATCTTCTTTCTAAATAAGGAAGTAGTCTTAGTGAAATATTAGCATTGTGCAAACAAGAAAATCATTTTCCTTAAGAAAACGTTGACATGTCAAATGTGACATTTATCATGAGACGTAGGAAGTATATATACACCTACATACACACGTACTGACTCTGCTCTAATGATTGATTTCAGCTAATACCAAATGTGGTTAAGTACGAGAACTGGACAGTACTAGATGGATACCATATCGAGCTTTCAGAAGAAAGAAAAGACTTCTTGGAAGAGAGAGGTCATGAGTTAGAAGCCGTGGCCGGGGGAGCAATCTGTCAGCTTATCACTCAGACGCTCGAAAAACAGATCAATAATAATGGAGGTCGGAAAAATGGAAAAGAACGTAAAAGTAAAGTGTCGCGAGGAGTGCTTATAGCAGTAAGTGATCCTAGGAAAGATGGAAGGCCTGCAGCTGTCTGAATGATTAAGCACCACTGAATAAGTTCTTAATTTTAATTCTTTTGTACATTACTACTTGTGTAAATGGACGATCCCTAAGTTATGTAGACAGTAAATCTATACAGAATTGTATAGAAAATGTTTATTATGTCTTACTGTAAATTCATTTTGGGAAGTACTAGCATGTATTTAATTTTTCTGAGCCAATATCAATAATTGATTCATGTCACACATAAATATATTTTACTCCATTTGTCTTAAAATGAATGTCTATTTCAATTTATTTACGAATTAATAGTTTTTTACAATCTATAACGTGTTTCTGCTTCCATTATTATGCAAGACTTTCCATATTATCAGCCACATGGGTCACTTTTGCATTGTTGATGCAGCGAAATGCTGTGTCGTCGATGACGCGTTTGTTGGGGGAGTTCTCTCTCCTTTGACCGGCATTATTCTGAACAACGAGATGAATGACTTCTCGACACCAACGGAAATATCTCCGGACAAACTGCCACCGGCCCCGGCTAACTTTATCAAGCCAAACAAGAGACCGTTGTCTTCCATGACTCCACTTGTTGTGCTTAAGGTATAATTACCGCCGCCTCATACTTTTGAAGTTATATATTAGTATTATTTATTTTTTTGGGTACAAATTTATATTTTCAGTTAACGGTTAACTAAGGGTATGTTTGGCTACTGAATACCAAAAATATAAACATTATTTCCAGGATGGTGAATTGGCTGGGGTTTCGGGGGGCAGTGGGGGAATGAGGATAATCCCAGCAGTGGTACAAGTTTTCATCAACCATTTTCTACTGGTGATGAACCCTTCTGCTGCAGTCAACTCCCCAAGAGTCTATCACAAGGTAACTACTCCATCCGTCCCAAAAATAAACATCACTTTATTTTAGTCTGCTCAAAAATAAATGTTGCGTTTCTAAACTAGGAAATAACTTTAGTGCGAAATTACCATTGTACATGCTATGTACAAACACATAAAGCACATTTCTTAAAAACGTTGACAAGTCAACTGCGACATTTATTTTAGACAGAGGTAGTATGTACGTACTGCTCGATTTTCCGGTACATACTTTGATAATCTCTCCTCGTAAACTAAACGAACAGTTTGCGTACCTTGACTAAATTGCAGTTAATACCAAATGTGGCGACGTATGAGAATTGGACATTGCTGAATGGGGAGCATATCGAGCCTTCATAAGGTAGAATTGACTTCTTGGAAGAGAGGGCCCGCGCGGAGCAATAAGTCAGCTTGTCACTCAAAAGCCCAGAAAAAAGAAGTGTAATAAAGACCAAGTCTTGGGAGGGTTGCTTACCGCTGTCAGCGATCCTAGGAAAGATGGAAAGCCTGCAGCTGTCTAGATTATGAGCATTTTCTCCACATTCTTGCAAAATAAAATGACTCTTAATTTGTTCCTGCATCATTTTCCTCTTGCCTGCTTTTAAATGTAACTTTGCATTCCTTGAAATGAAATCAAACAAGCTGAATTTTACCAAAGAAATGAACTTGTTTCATAGTAGCATGGCAGTAATTATTGAACTCTAGTAATTTAAATAAGAAGCTAAAGTAGAAAATATTCATGCATAACAACAAGTATTGATCAATTTGCTTGTACTTTGTGAGTCCTGGAAAGTTGATAGGTACAAGCCTGGTGACTCTTTGAAGATGTAGGATGGAAATAATTACGATGCTTTGTCCATGAGTTGTATAGGTGCAAGTATGTTGGCCTTGCTTGTTTCGACAATACATCCGTTCATGACCATTTCCTCCAGCATGAAATGAGCTTTCTCCAGATGGAACATTATGTCCAGCTCACACTGCAGAGTTGAGCCAAAAAGGAATGAGAAAACCAAGAGTCTTAAATACGTATGTTGGCACCAAAAAACAAAGCATAAAAAAAAAATGGATAGCGATTTAACGAGGAGAACTTAAAAGGTTTGATTTGAGATTTACCACATTGCCAAATGCCGGTCCATAGTTTCAACTAGTAGATGTATGAACTCCAAAATGGCAAGCTCATTCTGTCAAAAAGGAGAGGAGAAATTTTATCAGATCAAAATACTACATTCTCATGGAAAAATCAAACAGGAAGGAATTTTTAAAAAGTCAACTTATAGGCGTTTCATCAAAAACAGAGCTGGGAAAAGATATAGTATATGCATAGAGAGATGGATCATTTTAAGACTCCATCCACCCTTAATAAATTCACATTTTCCTTTTTGTTTGTCCCAAAAAGAGAGTTCTACTTCTCAAAAAAGAGTATATGCTTAAAATAATCTCCCCAAAATGCTCAGATCAAAGACTAAAACAATTAGTTTCTTGGAAATAAGTATCTTCACTCTTCAAATTTATGCATAGACCTACGTACCTTCACAATTCGGGAGTACGCTAAAGGGTACATCAAACCTGGATTTAGTTATAAGGTTTTAAAGCTGAAAGCTCCTCTATATTACTACATACGCTGTTGGAAATTTCAGATAGAATAACAAAACAGACCTTTTTCACTCACTAAACTGCAAATTGTACAGAATCCCACTAAAACTAACATAAATGCACGAGCACATTTGCTGAAGGTTCATAAAGAGCTTCATGAGAAGAATTTTCAAGAGAAATGGCAGAAAATGAGAGCCACTAACTCGAATTGACATAGCACAACTTATACCACCTTAGAAGAGGCAACTTTTAGAACTATTAGGAAACTTTGGTTTATGTCATGTCCAAGCTTTTCCATTGCAAACACCATCTTAACAAAAAGAAAATACTGAACGGAGAGAAGAACTTACTTCTTCATTGTCAACTCCAACCAAAAAGAACAATGATGCATATCGCCTATAGACAATTTTGTAGGTCCGATGCTCAACAAATGAACACTGTGTAAAATGCATACAGAAAATATCATCAATTTATCTGCTGAAGAATAGTTTGGATACCTCGCGAAGTAACCAAATAGATCAAATAAATTAAAATGTCGGGAATAAGAGAATATTGGTTATATAACAACATTCTTAACATTATAGTTGGCATTATCTGTTGGTAAACATTTTCCTTAAATGCTCAAAGTCAACTAGCTTTTAAATTTTGGGGGACAGAGAAAGTAACAAAATAAAAAAAGTCAAGGACAACATAAATACGATAAACAAGGGGAAATCACCAAAAATGAATACTGAAATTTGTAGTCTTGAAGCAGTTACCACCAACTAGATTGATGACCAATCCAGTACATGCAGTTGCATAGAACTTATTTGTAGAAAATGCATATCTTGAAGTTTTTTAGTCCACCGAACTGTAAGAAAAGTTCTATGTTCCTAAATTCCATAAACCCAATCTTCAAATCCTAGGATGCCCTCAAATAATTTGACTACGGGTTCTGATGGGAATATGATGTAAAGAGATGTTGCAGCGGAATAACAATAAAAGTAACCGGATAGGCAATTAATTGAATCAACGAATTAATTGACCCAATTCGAATCCACGAATTAGGGTTTGGCAAGAACAACACCAAGATGATGAGATTCTTGTGTAAACGAAGGAATCCACCTTCAAACAAACCAACAATGGTTTTCTAGGGTTTAACCCAAAGTTGCAATTGAATAATCAAAACAATGAATAATGTTTACAAACCCTAAAATAGGTTTTATACTCCCAAAAACGAAAACAACAAAAATACCAAAAATACCCTAAAGTGTTTTATTAAACCGAAAAACGAAACTGCGTAAAAATCCTGTTCGGCAGGCGGGCGGGCGGGCGCTTGGCCTTGACCAGGCGGGCGCCCTTGACGGCAGAACTATTTCTTGAATTCCAGGCGGGCGCTCGGACTCATCCAGGCGGGCGCTCGTTTTCTCGGCTGGTGCTGCTGATCCCGATCACGCGCTACATCATGCGCCTCCACTTGAAAATGATTCGTCCCTGAATCATGTACCGTAAAAAAAAACATCTCGTGGCCATCGGTGTGCGAGGTATGGAAAATGGAACGCCAGGCTCAGACTTCCCTTTGCGATCAGCCGTCTTTTCTTCTTAGGCAATGGACCTGAAACAAAATTTTTAGGAATGCAAAGAGAACTAAGATGTGTGCCTTTGCCCTTGCACCCACCATTCTCTATATCCGTCAATGGGTACAAAGCAAATCTACGCCCATGCTTAACCAAACGGATCACATTAGTACGCCCACAATGCATAGAACCCACATCAAAATGCCACGGCCTACCAAGCAATAGTTGACAAGCGCTCATATCCACAACATCGCATGTAATCACATCCTTATATTTACCAATTGAAAAAGGAATGATGCATTGTTTTGTTACCTTCATAGAACTAGTAGCATTGATCCATCCAACGACATACGGGGACGGATGGTTACGCACCTCGAGCTTGAGCTTATTAACCAAACCTCGTGCCACCAAGTTCTCACTGCTGCCACTATCTATAATAATGCGAACCGCTGTATCATTGATCTTGCCCTTAGTTCGAAAAATATTATGACGTGCAGGATCAACCTCCGCCGCGGGAGTAGTCAATTTACGAACCACACACGCGGTATGCTCGACTCCGTCGTCATCCTCCTCATTAGGATCATAAACCTCCTCGCGATCACCGTCATCATCATCAGCATCCTCGCGAGCCACCACATGAACATTCTTTCGAAGATGACAACCACTAGAAATATGTCCTGTCTGCCCACATTTAAAGCACTTGGTGCCATAGTTTTTGGCGTAGGGGTTATCCTTCTGTTGACCACCAGTAGCAGGGGCCGTTGTCGGGGCGGGGGTCACATGTTTACCATCATCATTCCAAGTACCCGCAGCTGCAGTATGTGTATTATCCGTAGCAAAAAAAATTCATAGAAGGTTGACTCTTGCTACTGTTCGACGTGCCCTCTCCAAACTTTCTAGATGGTGCCGGAGAATGAAACGTAGAGGACAACTGGCGTTCCACCTTTTTCGCTCTGGTGATGGTTTCACTGAGTGAATGAGTAGTAAATAAGTCTACCTGATTTTGGATGGGAGGATGAAGACCCTCGATAAAGCGTGCGACTTGAAGAGATTCTGTTTCATTCACATCCGTGCGGGCGGAACGGGCATAAAAATCGCGAGCATATTCGTCTACTGTCCTATTACCCTGTTTACACTTTAAAAATTGCCGATAAATTTCCTGATCAAAATCTTCGGGTAGAAAACGGTCTTTCAGTGCAGTCTTCATATCTATCCAACGACGAATCGGCTGCCAATTGTTACGAATTCGCTGTCGCGTTACTTGCGTCCACCACGCAGAAGCACCCCCACGTAATTTATATGCAACATAAGGAACCTTACGATCCTCCTCAGTTTGCATTAAATCAAAGAATTTTTCAACTTCAGAAAGCCAATCCATAAAATCTTCAGTATTCAACTCACCAGAGAAAAACGGAATGTCAGCCCGAATCTTGGGTCGTTGATCTGCAGGAGGCACTACCCTGGCCTCATAAAAATCACCATCTCGGAAAGCCCCTTGAACCGGATATTCGCGGCGGAGGTGTTCCCCACGAGGATCTGCCCGATTTCTAGGGTTTTCGTTGTTACGCCCACCAAGACCAGTCGCTAAAACTGTCAGAAGTTCAGTATGACGAGCTGCTGCTTCTTGTGACGCGATAGTAGTTGCTTGTGCTAGTTGCGCCTGAGATTCAGAAAGCTGTCGCATACTATCTTGCATACTGGTTGTCAAAGCGGCGATAAGGTCCTTGATGTCATCGTTGGCCATCTTCCAAGGATCGTCATTTTCTGATACCAATTGATGTAAAGAGATGTTGCAGCGGAATAATAATAAAAGTAACCGGATAGGCAATTAATTGAATCAACGAATTAATTGACCCAATTCGAATCCACGAATTAGGGTTTGGCAAGAACAACACCAAGATGATGAGATTCTTGTGTAAACGAATGAATCCACCTTCAAACAAACCAACAATGGTTTTCTAGGGTTTAACCCAAAGTTGCAATTGAATAATCAAAACAATGAATAATGTTTACAAACCCTAAAATAGATTTTATACTCCCAAAAACGAAAACAACAAAAATAACCTAAAGTGTTTTATTAAACCGAAAAACGAAACTGCGTAAAAATCCTGTTCGGCAGGCGGGCGGGCGCTTGGCCTTGACCAGGCAGGCGCCCTTGACGACAGAACTATTTCTAGAATTCCAGGCGGGCGCTCGGACTCATCCAGGAGGGCGCTCGTTTTCTCGGTTGGTGCTGCTGATCCCGATCACGCGCTACATCAGAATATCATTCAGTAGTATCATTTGTTTACTTAACAATATTAGTATCACAAGCATAAGGGAGAAAAATTACACAAAAACAAGAAGTCTGTGTTCAAAAGAACTGTCCCTAAATAAACGTCTGTTTTCGAGAAAAAAATGTGCCTAAAATGATTTTCACCTTTAACAGTATCATATTCCGATGTATACTATACAAAATTGTTAAAGTGAATAGTAAGTGTATTTATGCATCTTTGCTACTAAATTTTCTAAGAAGTCAACTTTTTCAGAATGTGCCTCAGTTAAAAAATGTACATTCATGATTCATCTAGGGATGGATGAAGTAGCATTTAACAAATCAAAAAAGGGCTAGTGAATACTTCTCCATTCCACTCAAAGAGTTCTATGTTCATTTTAAGGAAGATCCTCAAAAAAAATTAATTTATAAATTAAATTTACAGTTCTCGGAATGGCAAAATGATTCTCTTTATGTAGAACAGAAACAAAAGATGTTTTCTCCAGAAATTTGTCTACAAGACTAAAGTAAGAAGCACTTCATCTCTAAAGTGATATTCTTAAAATGAAATGGTATGCGACTCCAAAAGAAACCAACATGTAGCAGAAACATAATCCTAAACTCTGGCATCTTAAATATTTAAATATAATGCAAAGATTCTGAGCTTCTACCACTAACCAATACCCATCAAGATGAAACCTCTCGTTCATCTTTTCCCTAAGTTTTATTTATATCCACAGTTGAAATTGATGCCAATAAACCTTTTCAAATCTTCAGATAGTTCACTAATCATGGATATGTGAACGTCCAGCTGATAACAATCTTAATTAAATAAGCCTCTACTTGCTAAGTTCTACTCTCTAACTAATTGTCATGCATACGGCACACTAGACAATCAAAAATTATGTATGTACATGAGAATTCTACAATCACGAAATCCATTAATGCTATAAGGCGACATTAAGAATTCCATGCCTTGTAATCAGCATTCAAGAAGATTTTACTACTTTAGATATGAAGGACATGAGTTCCAATCTCAATTATCTCGCTCTAATTCGATGCTACCAAACACTAACTTGAGAATTCATAAATGTAAACACGAAACATCTATGAAATTAATATTCACTTAGATTGAGTAAGGAAGCCCAATCTGTAGAATCATAATTCGAGAAAATTTAATTTCAAATTTGAACTACATAAGCTCCAATTCAATTTACATCACTTCGATTTGATGATCCCAAACACTACTATTTATATATGCTTGAGAAATGACGAAGAGATCGAGAGAGGAACCTGTTGTTCATTGCGAGCAAGGCACTTGCGTACGATTTCACCCTCAAGAGCACGGCGTTCGTCGATTGTGAGGTATTCGTAGTATTGGGCGAGACGAGTCTGCCCCTGCTTGTTCACCATCAATATAAATCTGATCCCCATTCTCACTCTACTTCCAACCGATCCTTGCGATCAAAATTTTCAGGCTATTTTTTCTCAATGGATTGAGATCCAATTTTGAGGAAGAAGATTGCTCCGGCGAAGTTTTCGTTACAGTGATTTGGCCGGAACTGTGTCACGCCTTTATGGACTTTTTGGGGTTTACTAAAGGTAACTTCCTTGTAACGATGCTATTGGTGTTTTTAAGTAGGGTGTGACGGGTCCATTATCGATGCAACCAATAAAATATCGCCACCTTATTTTGTGTACAAGATTTTGTGAGCTTATTTTGTGCCCTGGCATTGCTCATTTTTTTCCCCGAAACTAACTTACCTTTTCATTAAATTAAGGGCAAAAGTAAAAAAATATGAGTAGACTATCTACAAATATTAGAGGTTCAATCCAAATATCATCAGCCATTACAATGACATTTATAATTACACATGAAATGTAAAAAAATGGATGACGAAAGGTGTTGTGCATAAAGTTGTACTATCATTCTCAATCTTCCACCTTTTACCTCTTTTAACAATACCCTAACGCACAGATGTCTCTCCAAGCGAAGCTTGGACACTGCCATATATCGGCATTCACAAAATCCCCCACCGGAAAATATTTAGCTTTGAAGACACGATGATTGAAGGTTTCTGGGCTAGCAGTAAATCGTCAACCAAACTTTTCAAGACATGCTATTATCCGCGTATGATTCCACAATGAAAATCGAAAAACATAATAAAAAACAAGGCTCTCACAAGGAGAGAATGCAAAGGCTCTCACAAAGGAGAAAATACAAAAGGCTCTCACAACGTATCAACAATATTCCTCTTCATTTATTCAAAATATAAAATAAAATAAAAAACAGAAAACAACCAGACCTGAAAGTAGATTTAAAGAGAGTGATCTCTATTTAAATCTAAATCCAAATCTGGGGTAAAAACAAAGTTTAATAAAAACTTAGAGATACCAAGGACCTCTTGGTTCAATGGTATCCGGGTGTGTGGGTAAGGCTTCCATTTAGGTGGAGGGGGAGAGTGGAGAACCTGCCATTGGTCATGGTTTTCTTTATACAGTATTTTGAAAAGACAAAAATTTGTGTGAGACATTGTAACATATACGGATCATGTTGAAAGAGTAAATGATTTGTCTTTTATAGGTAGCGCGGCGCGGGACAAATTTATTTCGTCTCTCATCGAGATCTGTCTCATCCGTAAAACCGTTCACACAAAACTTTCTCTTTCAAAAAGTACTGTATAAAAGAGTTCCAAATTCACTCATAACTATCTTTCAAAACGGAATAAAGAGTAGTACCATGCACAATGCACTTCTCAGCAAGATGTTGAGACTTTTTATTAACACAAATTGTAATCTCTATAGTACAACTCATACATCTGCATATAGATATCCGAACATTCACTATGCCCTTCTCACCATTACATTAATAAAACAACCTAAGATTTCTTGATACATCTTTATAATTTGGAAATAACATAGCAAAATACTATACCATTGAATACCCAGAAAGTGGTACTACAGGGATCGCCCAAAGCTACATACTAGCTAGATTAGAAGTAAACGTCAGAGCGCGGGTAAGCATGGTTTGACCTCGCCGTTGACCAACTTATCATCGGGAAGCTTATCATCTAACAACTGACTTGGTGGCTCTTCCTCCGTGTTGGCTTCTATGATATCTTTGGAGCTCAGAAAGCTTGGCTGATGAGTTGAAGATAGGAGCCTTGCCCACATCCTATCTGTTATTACAACGTTGTTCTGTTTCTCTATAATTCTCTGCACATTTATTAACATTTCACAGTTTTTTCAGTATACTTAATTTTAATGGAAACGGGAAATTAGATAGAGTTTGTGTGTTTTTGCTCGACTCACGTAGAAAGGGATGTAAGCCTGTCTGCCATTAACGGGCCCAATGGTAAAGCCCGTGTACCCAGCCATTGCTCCATGAACAGCACTTTGAGCAAGAAGAGTGCATAAAACGTTATCAGACGCATTGCTACGTACTGCTCGAATCATGTATGTAGGATCTGAAAAACAAAGAAATTTAATCATTACCAGGCATTAGTAGTAAATGATTTAGACACCAATTAATAACTGCCACTAAGAATTTTGCGACCAGAATAATGACTTATTTGTGCCTCTAGCATTGCTATATACTCCCTCCGTCCCTAAACGATCTTCCCAATTTTTTTGCCGTTACTACGAATAAACTTTGAGCAATAATTATAGGTTGACTTAATAACAGTAATGAAAATTTAAACTTGTAATTGACACACCATCAACAATACTGTCAATAGCAAGTTTTAGATTTTCATTAGAATAACTAAATCAACCTAAAATTATTCCTCAAAGTTCGTTCGTAGTAACGACCCAAAAAAGTAGGAAGATCATTTTGGGACTGAGGAAGCATATAATTTCTTTTTGAAACATATGCAAAGTTGAAGCATCTAACCTATGTACTTGAGGTTAAGCACCATCTTTTTTCTGGTGAAATGATCCTGCATATTAACATCAAAAACAAGTTTATAAACTACTCGGATTAAAAATAAAGTTATCCAAAATCTAGTTTACAAGCGAAGGAGAAGAATTTTCACGGTACCTTGATCTTTTGTGAAATCCAGATGCCAACATCATGCAAAAGCTTATTTCCAGAGGCATCTTTTTGGTCGGTAGACTGCAAACTCTCTGCAAGAAGCTCCTCCCCTGCACCTTCAGCTATGACAATAACCATATGTCCGTTGTCTTTGATTCGTTTTTCTATATACTCAAAAAGTCCTCCCGGACCTTCAAGATAAAATGGTGACTCCGGGATCAAGCAGCAGTCAACATCTCTACTGGCTAGAGTAGCATACATAGCAATGAAACCTGCATAAAGTCCAAATTAGGAAAAAAGATTGCTAAAATAATTGTTTGAAGTCAATGGAACATATATTTGATCAGCTTTCTGGGACATACAAATTGCATATTTGAAACTCACCGCTGTGGCGACCCATCAATTTCACAAGACCAATGCCATTTTCTTGACTTTCAGCTTCAACATGAGCTGCATTAATTGCACGTTGAGCTTCCTCGACAGCAGTATCAAAGCCAAATGACTTGTCAATAACCTGTAACAGATAATATTTTTATTTTTTAAGAACTCCTGGAAAATCCATTTTGATCATGACAAAATCAGCAATAAGCAAAGTCCTGATGCATGATGAGACAAGTACCAAAATGTCATTATCGATGGTCTTTGGGATTCCTGCAACAGAAACTTTTAGGCCTCGCCTTCTAACCTCCTGCACGGTCGATTAATGGTAAACAACAGTTTCTATGATCTACTATACAAAATGAGGAAGTAGATTTATGCAAGATACCTCGTATATTGCAGATGCCCCCTTCTGTGTCCCGTCTCCTCCAATTATGTAAACCTAAGAGACAAAGCCATAGGATTATAAGCATACTACAACGGTTCTTTTCTGTTTACACTATGCTTGAGTTTGATATATTTTTTGGATACAGACCTGATTGATACCTCGGTCCTGAATACTGTCGACAATCTTTTTAGTATCATGGCCACCTCGTGATGTGCCAAGTACGGTCCCCCCACGTTTATGGATGTCGTTAACTCCCTTAGGCGTTAATGGAATTGTATTCCGAGAATAGAAACCTCTGTATCCACCCTATATATTCACCAATTCCATTTGTTAAGCCTAACTTGCTTCAAGTACTCAAGATGCAAAGTAGTTAAAGATTGTGAATAACTAACTTACTTGAATTCCCACGATTTTTTTTACACCATAGATATCATGCAAACTGCACACAATTTCCCTAATCACTGTGTTGAGACCAGGGCATAAGCCCCCACAAGTCACTATACATGCATGAACTTCATCTGACTTAAAGTACACCTGAAAGAAAATCAAATAAGGGCATATGTGAACTTGCAACAAGAATATTTGTATCAGTTCAAATTCATAGAAAGGTCATACAAAAACTGACCCTTTGACGGGGTCCAGCACGTCGAAAATGCGTCCCTCTTGGACTACCTCGGTGAACAACAACCTAGAAAGGAAAAAAACTAGACAATTTAGAGATAGGAGTAGTATACAAAGTCACAAATTCTAGCCATTTATCAATTCTAAAATACCCAATATACCCTACTACCTCAAACTCATGAAAGTTTGTCAACGATGTTCAGGGATTATGAAAACACTTTAATAGCCAACCTTCGTAATGTAGGAGGCATTGGAGGGAACCCGCCTGGCCTTGGGAACGAGGCACCAACTGCTCTAACTTGATAACTTAGCTATTTAAGATTAATCTTTTGGTACCACACTTGATCTCATAACATAAATGCCAAGGCAGACCCCCTCGTGGCCCATTCGCAAACACATCTATGGGACTGTTAAATCTAGAGTGACATTAATTACAAAGACGTTTAATTACACAAAATAATCTCAAATTTGGAAAACTTAGTACACAATAAGAAAAAGAGTGAAAAGTTTCCAACCTTTTGGGCAATAGATTCATCCACATTGATAAAGTACTGCCTGGCAAACAAGTTTCCATGAATTAGTGCAAATCGAAACGAGTAATGCTATACACACTAACGCAAATTACAGAATGAGTAATCCTTTTTTGGTGCATAAAACAATCAAGCATCTCCATAATAGAAAACATCAATGCATTCAAAAGTTCTAATCTACTTTTTTTTATTTATTTATTTCTGTAAATGTATCATTTTCCAATTAAAATTCCACCTAAACTGAAAAATGCTCGAGATCACCAAACTAACTTACCTAACACCGGCATAAGCTGGATTGTTTTGCAATGGATTGGGATAATTCTGCAATAAACATAGAAATTAGTAATTTAGGTGAAGAGATAATTCATTTCATTTAAAAATGATCTTAACTTTATCCCACTTAATTAGTGACAATATTTAAATAGGATCAAATATCGAGCTGCTGTAACTGGAATCTTTGAACAGATCAATTGAGTGAGTATAATAAATAATTCAACATCAATTATAGAGAGAGAGAACATACGGGAAGATTAGGAACGTAATCGGATAAATGAGGAACATCATCGAGAACGTAGCCGGAACCGGAAACATCCTTCGCCTGAGAATTGGCCAGAGCTCCCATCTCACCACGGAAATTGAAACTAACAAAACTACCGCTCCGTGAATTTGAACTAACGGCCGTCGAATTCGACCGATCAGAGCTATTTGACTTTCGAAATAGAAACACTATTACTATACAGCGACTCCATTAGAGCAGAAAACATCAAGCTCAGACGATAACTGGGATATAGATACAGCCATGGTGTGTGTATAGTTACGTGTAGGATTTTGTATATTTATGGAAAGAAGTAATGATCAAGATAGAAAATTCAACAATTTGAGTTTTTTCAAATCTTTCTTCAAACGTTAGTTTTTGGTTTGAATTGAATGTGTGTGTGTGTGTAAAATTTGGAGGGTGTGGAAAGAAAAACAGGCGGCTGGTGGAATTTTCTTGGTGTTAGTTTGCTTTGCTGTGTTTTGACGGGATTTATGATCTGGGGAAATTGTTGTACGGTTTATAGTTGACGGAGGGGGAAGAGTTGGCTAAGAAACCGAGATGACAGACCAGATTTAGTGGACTAAAATATAGCGTGTCAATGTCTATATTGACCTTCAATAGGAATATTTAATTTCTTTGTATCATATTACTATATACTATGTTGTTAGTATTTTGTCGATTTATTGCTTTCGAAAAAAAAAAAAAAAAAAAAAAATTGTCGATTTATATTTCTTCAAACATATAGAAGCCAAAAAGTAACATATTTTTATGTGGAAGAAATCAGTTTTTGTATTATTTTTTTTTTTAAAAAAAAGTGTTTTAGTTATGAGCGGTAATATTTATGTACTAATTGAAATTTATTTTAAAATATATGATGGTATATTTACAAACATATGTGCTGACACTATTTAACACATGCACTAATATTTTTTAAACACATACTGACACTCAATAACACATATAAAGTACACTGGCCGTAGCAAAATACATATATTAACACTCTTTATCTCTCACACGGGCATATCGTGAAAAACTATTTTTGAAAATTATTATTTTTTAACTAACGATAGTAAGTTAAAACTGCAAATTTCACTATCTTGTTATTTTAAGTTAGTAACAATGACAAATTAAAACTAGTATAAATTAACAATAAAAACTTTGAGTCATTCAAACAAAATTAATAAATTATAATATAACAATTTTAATTGACGCACAGTTAATTTTAAGAGTAAATTTAACAAATTTACCAAAATCCTTTTTATTGTGTTAGAAAAAATAGTTTAAACTATATAAAACGAAGTATTAACATTGGTTTAAAAATTCAGTATTTTTCTTAATATTGAGGATATTGTAAACGATTTGGTATTACTACCTTCTTTTTTTTTTTCCTAAATGAGTATTCAAAATTTATTTTAAGGGACATAACTTTTTGTATAATGTCGTGGAAAAATTCATATATAGTCTTGTAATCCTCTTTTCAAACATTTAGCTTTTGCAAGTATAAAGAGACCGGCGAAAAAAAATTCAAAAAAAAATATTTATGAACAAAGTTATGATCAAAATAGACACTCATTTTGCAAGACAAAAATTTACTGAAAATGGATACTCATTTAGGGAGAGTGAGTATAATGATAATTATTTCATTCATTACTAAGCAAAAGCATTTAAACATTTCAAAAGTTGATTTATTTTTTTTTATTTTTTTTATGTATATTTGCCTTGATATTATTATTGTGGTTGGTTGCTGGATTTAATTAGTAATGATCTAATTTTCCCTAAGCATGTTATAATCTGAGTTCAAATCCTCTGTACCACTTTGTGTGCCATTTCATGTGCCACAAGTGATTTAATAGCTCACAATTGTTAAAAGTGGTATTATTGTAATATTATACAAACATGTGAACGGTTAGATTAGAAGTGGTACATGGAGTGATACACAAAAGTGGTACAGGAGATCTCGACTCTTATAATCATCATGGCTGCTTAGGGTAGAATGGTCAAAGCAACTCGGGAATGTTCCTGACGCAGTAATAGAATATTCCGGTCCCCTGTTTTACATTTCGTGGGGCAATTACTTTGCCGCTTCTTCCAGCTTCTTGCTTCAATTATGGGACTGATTTGAACTCCTTTTCTTGACAATCAAGAAAATGGCATTAATTGTACGTCTCTAAAAAATAACCATTTTTAAAATTTTATTCTCTCCATTTATAGATGTTCAAATTATTTTTAAGAAATATTTGATTTTTTTATTATTTATATAATTTTGTGGTAAAGATTAATATATAATCATGTAATCTGCTTTTCAGACATTTAGTTTTACAAATATATATAGGCTAGTGAAAAAAAATAGTAAAAAAACATTTAAGATCAAAGTTATTTAAAAAAAAAATCATTTCAAGACAAACTTTTTTTAAAAAATAGACATTTATTTAGGGCAGAGAGAGAGTAATATTTAAACAAAAAATATATTTATGACCTTAAAATTATTTGTTGAAATCATAGTTATAAATACTGTCCCGGACAACGCACCGGTTTTGCCATTGGGACGGGACGTACCGGTACCGGAACGTACCGGTGTACCGTACCGGATTTACCGCACATTTTAGTATTTTTTAAGATAATTATATATATATAACATATGTTCAACAAAAATTTACAGAAGCTTGTATTTTATCATCAAACTATACCAATACTAGCATAAGTTTAGTATAGGTTGCTTACAAATTACAGTTCTGCAGCTTCAATTTCTTGGACTACATAGGCTGCTTCTTGTTTAGCGACTTGACGACCTTAAAAGTTCTATTGCGTTGAATGGATGTTGATTAATCGTGAAGTATAAATCTAAGGCATAGCTTAAAAAAAACGTTTAAATATATTTTATTTTATTAGGTCCGACAATTAAAAATTGGTTTAAAAGTCTTTATTTTCGCGCACCGACCTGTATCACCATCTCGGCCGGTACAGTCCGGTTCGGACCGGTACGAGACGGTTCAGGACGGTACAGAAACTGGGACGGAATTAAACCTGTACCGCACCGGTTTTCAACCGGGATGGGACGTACCGGCCGGTACGGGGCGGGATTTATAACTATCTATAGATTTAATGCGAAAAAAAGACAAATAAGAGAATTAATAAAATTAAAATTAATAACTCATCCAATGGGAGACTCTTTCTTAAACACAGATGAAAATGGTACTTTTTCCTTCCTTTCTTAAAATGATCATTCAAAAATATTTTAAATTCACTTTCAATCAAAAATAATATTTGTATGTATTTTTGTACATTTATTTTAAGATGGATGTAATATATATTTGTGAAAATCTGCTAAAAACGCGTTTTACGCTAAGCTTCGCTTAAAACGTGTTTTTAAGTTGGCGCGGTGACATTTTTGTAATTAACGAGAAGTTGTTTAGCGTTGATCGTAAGTGCCAGCGATAGTGTAAAAAAGTGCCAGCACATGTACACTGGCACTTATTGACACTACCACTTGCACTTTTTAATAAATGCCAGTGTCAATGTTAGGGCTGACAGTTATTAACACTACCACTGACACTTTTAATAAGTGTCAGTATCAATGTTAAAAAGTGTCAGTGTAAGCTCTGGCAATTTTTAACATAACCACTGGCACTTAATAAAAGTGCCGGTTTCATGTTGATAAACGCCAGATTGAAATCACTGGCTTTTTGTAATACCAACACTGGGCATTTACTATGGTTGTCAGTATTTACGAAAATGTCACCGCTTGATTCGTAGTATAATCGTCAGCGTGCTTTGAAAAACACGTTTTTCCTTTGCTTAAGGAAAAACGCGTTTTTCACAGGACTCACTCTATATATTTTTTATGTTGATTATTAAATTAACGTCAAGATTTGATTAATTGGATTTGAGTATAATACGACCATAAATGAATATCATATACTCCCTTCGCCCCATTTTAAGAGTTAAAAAATGGGTGTATTCAAGAATTAAGGAAAATGTGATGTGTTGTGAGTGTTGATAGTTGGGTAGGAGAGAGGAAGTGGGGTAAAGAAGATTTTTTTTTTTTTTTTTTTTTTTTGAAAGAGGGGTAAAGAAGAGTTAGTGGATAATTGTTGTGAGTATGACATGTAGGACCCATTTTTCATTTTAAGATTTTGACTCTTAAAATGATACGTCCTTTTAGAAATTTTTTTACTCTTAGAATGGAATAGAGGGAGTATAGCATGATCCGTTATACTCTTTTATATGGACGAAAAGGGCATTATGGATCTATCAACTATAATTTGTTGATAAAATCATTTTTGTAAAGCAAAACGATCAATATCTATATTAGTATACCCCTTTGTCTCAGAAATATGTTTTCATATAAATAATTCAATAAATTTCCAAAAAATAAATTTAAAGTAATAAAATTATATTACTGAGTATGGGTGTTTAATTTACAGTTGCAAGCTATTATTGGAGTTTAATCATGATTATTCTATACAATTAATTAGGCGAGTAGCAAATGATGCAGCTGATTGTATCTCACAGCATTTGCGAATATGGGTATCAATCTATACATTTGGGATGAGTCTCCGTCTTTTATGGAGAGCCATCTTAGCCGGTGTTTTGCCTGTGCTTAATTTTATGCATCCGTTTTCTTTAAAAAAAAATGTAAAAAGGTGAGAAGATAATGGTGAGTGAGAGTATAATACAGACAATTGTCTAAAAGTGGGGTGTTTCTGGTCATGCCTGCCTCCCCCACCAAGTGAAGGATTTAATTAATTTCACAATTTTAAAATTATGACCTCACACGTGTATAGTTGTAGCAGGTCCCTGATTTTTTATTTGTTCTAGTCAGAGTCAGACTCATTTCGTAGAGAAGAGTTGGGATGGCGCAGGTCATACCTCACGGGCGTTTCATGACGTGATGGCGATTTAAAAAAATAAATAATAAAAAATAACTTGAAACTATTATTTACAAATAGAAAATGGAAAGTAAAAAACTATTCACTCATACGAATTTTATGAATCAATAATAATAGGGTTAATGACAATTTAAACCCTGAAGTACCATACCACCCTTCCAATCGAGCCTCGGATGTCTTTTTTCGCCAGATCGGACCTTGGGGTAATTCATTTTCGCCAGTTAGGGCCTTTTTAATGGAATTCGTTAGAAACCCATTTAAAAGGCACGTGTCATGCACGTGACTAACGGAAATGAGTAGTTTGAAGTTGATATTTCATTTAAGGGGCTTAATGAAAATTCCAAACTTAACAGGGCTGAAATCAAAACAATTATCAAAAAAATTTATTTGAGCAAAAAACAAATATCAAAATATTAAATAAAACCATACAATATAATTTTATTATCATTACTTTCATCAATTTTTTAAATTTACCAAATTTTGAATTTTTTGTTTTAAAAAACCATTTATTGATTTTGTTAAACCAATAAATATTCTTTTCGAGCATTCACTATTTATATATTTTATCTTATATAAATAATCATTTTCTTTCAAGACAAAATGAAAAATTAACTATTTTATTTTATTTTCCTTTTTATTACTTCTTAATTACTCTCTACTTCCCAAAATAATTTTTATTTGGATATTATTATTATTATTATTATTATTATTATTATTATTATTATTTTTTGGCTCGTTTGATAGACCGGTACGTATAAGCATTACTCCCTCCGTTCCATCCGAATTAGGATTTTCTCTCCCGACACGGGGATTAAGGAATAATAGTATTATATTGTGAAAAGTGATAATGAAATTGAATTAAGAAATTTAATATTTATGATTAAGCACTAATCATTTACCTAAAAACTATCCAAATATAAAATTTGAGTACAGTCAAATTTGTTAATGAAATTCAAAATACAAATTTTACATTTCAACCAAATTTTCATCACTATTCTCTCCACCATTACTACCACCGGGCCACCACACAACCACACCACCATCGGACAGCCACCACCGCACCACCACCATCGGACTGCCACACCGCACACCGCCACTGCCCACCACTATCATCCCTGCTACCACCACCACCAACAACAATTCTAAAATCTGTAGAAATTAAAATGAATAAAAAGTAAACACATACAAACACTTCAGAATCCGAAATCTGAAATCAAAAATCACGCAAATACAAAAAACACAAGCAAATCTGAAATCAAAAATCAAAATTCAAAAATCAAAATTCAAAAATCAAGAATCCGAACGTGAGAGAGAGAGAGAGAGAGAGAGAGAGAGCGAGAGAGGGAGAGAGAGAGGGAGAGCGAGAGCGAGAAAAATACTTACCGAAAGTTGAAGGGGCGACGACGGCGGCGTATTTTCAATGTGGTCGGCGACGATAGTGATGGGAAAGAAGAAGTGGGAAGGGAAAGGGTGGCATGTAGATGCAAAGGGACGGTGGGAGGGGTGTTGGGGAGACGGTAGGAGGGGTGGCGGCGGGAGGTTGGAGATGAGAGAAAGGAGTTGCTGGGTAGAGAGGATGGGGAAAGGTTTATAAGTTTTGATATTTTATTTACCCCTCCCTTCAGTTTTGATTTTTTTTTATCCCTCCCTTTAGTTTTTAGATATTCTATTTAACACCTTTAATAGTTAATCTTAATTCAAACTACCAATTTCCGTTAGTCACGTACATGGCACATTCCTTTTAACTGAGTTTTTAACGAATTTCGTTAAAAAGGCCCTAACTGGCGAAAATGAATTACCCCAAGATCTGATCTGGCGAAAAAAGACATCAGGGGCTCGATTGGAAGGGTGGTATCATACTTCAGGGTCTAAATTATCATTAACCCATAATAATAATATTCATTTAATGGTCTCCTCGATCTCAAAATAAATATTTAAAGGGCAAATGACAAATAAGGGCCTGAAGTTTGAGGGTCATTCGTAGTAGGGGTCTGAAGTTTCGAAACTAGCAAATCAGGGCTTTTTGACGATAGGAAAAACTAGCAAATACGGGCTTTTTGACGAAAAAGTTAGATTTTTCAGTTAAATCCGCATGTATCATGCACATGTGTTACTATTTAAGGAGTAAAATGAATATTTTAAATTTAAGGGGCATTTACCATATAGTCCCTCAACATAACTTTATTTACCTTTTAAGACAAGAAATATTTTAACTAACCATATAGTCCCTAGCTTACATCTTCCTCAACATATTACTAACTATACCCTCTCAACATTTTACTTTCACCCCAACCACTATCCCCTTAGGCTATCTCTCACCACCTTCTCCAGTCAACAACTCCGGCAACCACCATTTCCGGCGACCACCAACTCCGGCGACCACTCCGACAAATTTTTTTAATTTTTTTTCTTAGCTTCAGTGACCTTTCAGCAACCAAACGGTTGAGAACTTATCAGTATGTTCTCAGTTGTCAACTAAACTACTAATAATACGAACAATTCCGGCGACCACCAACTCCGGCGACCAAACAATTGAGAGCTTATCAGTAAGTTGTCAGTTGTCAAATAAACCACTAAGAACACGAACAACTCCGGTGACCAAACAGTTGAGAACTTATCAGTAAGTTCTCAACTAAACCGGCAAGAAGAAGATCAAACTCCGTCGACCACTAACTCCGGAGACCAAACAACTGAGAACTTATCAGTAAGTTCTCAGTTGTCAACTAAACTAGTAAGAACACGACCAAAATCCGGCGACCACCAACTCCGGTGACTAAACAAAAGAGAACTTGTCAGTAAGTTCTCATTTGTCTCAACTATGGCGACCAAACAACCGAGAACTTATTAGTAAGTTGTTCACTGAACAAACAACTTCGCAATTATCAACTGTGAAGGTGGCCGGTGATTAATGACGGTGACTAACAACTGAGAATGTTCTCAATTATACACTACACATTTGAGAACATCTTAGTTGTACACTAAAACACTAAGAAGTTCTCACTTGTTCACTGAAGACAAACGAAGCTTCCCAATTATTTTGAAAACTTCTCACTTGTTCGAAAATAACTATAAACTTCTCAATTGTGTTATTTAAACATGTAAGAACTTTCTAAAAAATAAACAAATATTAAGAAAAACGACAAACATCACTTGAATCAATATTAACTTGATCAAAATGAAAACAAAAAACAAAAAAACAAATCTGCCTCTTTACAAGTAACTATCATAAACGATTTTTTAAAAATTATCATGCACTTAATACATTCCACCCAGTAGTTCAAAAACCCAAATTGAATGGGTCTATTTACTCACCACATTCAAACCACTCTCCCTAACATCTCATCTCTCCAATCTCTTCTCATTTTCACCAAGTAACTCCCCAACCCCATCCAATAGTTTCTTCTTTTTTTTAAAAAAAAAACGAGATTCTTGCTTTAACTACTGTATTCTTGCTGCGAAAGGTGAGCTCGGGTCGCTGTCGACGAGAAAGGAGGATGAGAACGGGATGGTTGGAAGGAAGGAAAATCATGCGTAGATCTAGAGTTATTGATCGAAAAATAGTAGATCTGCTCACCTGGGTCACCGGCGTAGGAGAAGTTGCCGGAGTTGGAGCGGAGTTCGAAGACAGAGTCAACGCCGGATCTGCGACGGTCAGAGGCTTGGAATGTCAGATCTACGACGATCAGGGGCTTAAAAATGCCGATTAATGTTGTAGGTGGTGTTCGCCGGAGTATGAGGAGTATAGCAGTTCGCGGAGGTGAGGAAAGAAGTGGCCGACGGAGGGGGAAGTCGCCGGAGGAGGGGGAGGTCGTCGGAGGAGGGGGAGGTCGCCGGAGGAGGGGGATTGGAGGGGTTGCCGGAAGTGAGGAGGGAGGAGTGGCCGGAACAGGAGGGGAGGTGGAGAGAGAAAGGAGAGAGAGAAAGAAAAAACCTCTGGGTGTGTGAATAAGAGTGAGTAGGGAGGGGTGTAGTTAATACACTAAAGGACTATATGGTTACATAAAATATTTCTTAGGACTAGGAGGTAAAATAGAAAAGTCTCTGTCCTAGGACGTAAATTAAAAATTATTCAGGGACTAGGTGGTATTTTCCCTAAATTTTAAAGGACTAAAAGTAAAATTTTCCCCAATATATAATCCACTAAAATATTTTTTAATTTTTTTTCACAAATTAATTTTTTTTTTAAATAATTTCACTAAACTATTTATTTAAAAAAATCACTAAATTATTTGAAAAAATATTTTACTAAAACAATCTAGCCTAATAATTTTTAAAATAATACTTCAAATAACTTTTCAAAATAATTAATTTAGTGAAATAATTAATTAAAAAAGTAGGTTCTCATTTAAAAAAAATATTTGTTATAAAAAATATTTTAAAATAATACTTCAAATAATTTTTCAAAATAATTAATTTAGTGAAATAATTAATTAAAAATGTAGGTTATCATTTAAAAAAAACAAATATTTATTATGAAAAACTAATATAGTGGTTTTCATTTTCAAAAAAGTAATATTAATTTAGTAAATTTTATATTAGTTAAAAAATAATAATTGTAGTCCTCTTGAGTTTTAAAATATTTGTTTTACCCCTTTAATAGTAATATTAATTTCAATTAAGTCCACATGTACGACACATGCTGATTTAACTGAAAAATATAACTTTTTCGTCAAAAATCCCCTATTTGCTAGTTTTTCCTATCTTCAGGCCCTGATCTGCTAGTTTTGAAACTTCAGACCCCTACCTACGAATGACCACTAAACTTCAGGCCCTTATTTGTTATTTGCCCATATTTAAATATATATATACTCCTTCTGTTCTATTTGCAATATGACATTTTGTTATTTTGGGTGTCCCATCTTAAAATAGAAACATTTTATTATTTTTCTATTAATGAAATGAAACTCACTTGTCACAATCGCATTAACTTTTCACTTACCATTCCCTATCCACTAGTCATAATTTTACTTTTTTATCGGTGCTTTTAAATTAATACAGTTGTTAATTGTAATTAAAAAAATAGGGCTGTTTTGAAGACATCTCGAGAATGGCTTTGCGGCTTTTCTGTATAGAATTCGTGCCCTTACTTTTGGTCATCTATGCCTCTCTAAGTAGTATATAAAGTATCGGATGTTTAAGCAAAAGCACCGACAAAATAATTATCTTCTTTTGCTTCCCGTATTCTTATTTTCTGAGTTTTAACAGTTTTCTGGGCAAGAGTTTGGATTCCCAAAACACAACGAATTGCAGTCGTTGATGTTCTTATTGTGATAGGTATAACATCCCCAAGATAGTTTTGCCACATAGATGTCTGCAACATAGCGGGGAAAATATTACCTTGTAGATAGCTTATAGCGTCTTGTTCTTTCTTCCTTTTCCGAATCTCTCCATCCTTTTCCTAATTTTTTTTACAACACCAAGTATTATCATACTAAGTGTTATACTCATTCATTTCTAAAATAAGTGTTTTAAAATATATTATTAATCAAAAATAATAAATAGACGTTTATTTTGAAACAAAAATAGTTCGTCAAACAATAATCTTACTTATTTGTACAAACAAGCATATCATTTACACATTATGACTTCAATCGCTTTGTAGCATATCGTTTACACATTATGACTTCAATCGCTTTGTTCGCACTACATATTCCTACAATCCAAATTGGTTAAATTTATGTCTTTGTAGTACAAATAGGATAAATTCTCATCAAATTTTGAGGCCAACTTATGAGCAACGAATCCGTCGTAGCGGCTATCATAAGCTTCCATGCATATTTCAATTACTCGCTTGGACATCTGATCTTCCATATAAAATGGTTGTCCTATAAGCTCATCTCGACTTATCCACTGCACAAAGTAACACAATAGTCAAAAATCTATCACAAAACCTTAAAATTACTATTTTGTTTCTTTAATCTATGAGAAACGTGTTTAAAGGGACTAAACCCTAAAACTATCGGTCTGTTAATCAAAAATACCAATCAATTGATTAAAACAGTTAGTTCGACCACCCATCTAATTGAGGGCGTTCAGTGGCAGACTGACAATTTTAGTTGACGACCTGGCACTTTTAACTCATAAACTAGGACCCTAGTGTTTATGACTTGGTTGCTCTAAAAGATCTCATTTTAAAAGTTAAAATTGTCAGTTAAACATATGAGTCCGTCACTTTAACCCTCCTTTGCGGATTTTGCAGTCGAATTAATTGTCATTTTAACTAAGCTCAGGCCCGTCTCAATAAATATAGGGGCCCTGTGTTAAATATAATTATTGGGCCCTTAATTATATAAGACCTACTCATAATATGTGTACATATATATATTTATTCAATGACAAATCAAATGGAATAAATATAATAATAATAATAATAATAATATAAATTATTCATTTTAGTACTATAATGATGAAACATATAAAATGAAAATTTAGATAAGGGGTTAGTTGTATTTTTTGGGGGACATAACAATATTTTCTGAAAACATTGAAGAAAGAAAAGGCAAAACCATAATTAGGGGGCCCCTAAGAATTTGGAGGCCATGTGCAATGGAGCCTCTTGCACTCCCTCATCGCCGGCCCTGACTAAGCTCTTTATGATTTCCATATACTCCCTCCGTCTCAAAATGATTTTCTCATTTGCTATTTCTCGTTGTCTCAAAAAGTTATTCATCTTTCTACAATTTAGGCTTAAAAGTACATAAACAAAACATGGCTAGCAAAGCAAGTGCTTATATCCTTAAAAAGATTGAATAATCAAACGCGAAGATCATTTTGGGACGGAAGGAGTATTTTTCAGTGATGTGGAATGTACCTTAGCATCTTTAATCTCCTTGTGGTCGATTTCGATCTCAAAGGATATTGGCTTAAGCATGCAAACAAACATCAAGTCTGACTTCTCAAATGCCACAAGTTGCGCGTGTCTGCCAATTTTTTTTTTTTTTTTCCCAGAAATAATGCAAGATTAATGGATTAATTAAAGTATTCAAGCAAACTAGAAATTGAAAGTCTTAATCAATTCAAATAATTGATGTATCAGTATCATTATTATTTTATTATTTTACTCCCTCCGACCCAAAATGATCTTCACATTTGACTATTCAAACTTTTTAAGGATATGAATACTTGATTCACTAGTCATGTTTTGTTTGTGCACTTCTAAGCCTAAATTGTAGAAAGGTGAAGAAATTTTTTGGACAACGAGAAATAGCAAATGAGAAGATTATTTTGGGTCGGAATGAGTATTATTTTTTAATTGTATTTTAATTGGATTGTGATCAAACACTTTTCATGTGAGTAAAGGTTACCTGAAAGCCACCATTTCCAAAAATGTAGTGTCAACCTAGAGATAAAGCCAGACATTAATTAAATACTCTAGTTGTACTATCATCTACTATAATTGATTAATTAATCCTAACTACGACAATAATGACAATTAGGACGCCGGAGAGAGTATATTCTTACCCCTGTTTCTTCTTTCACTTCTCTTACAGCTCCGGAGAATATTTCCTCGGACTGAGATAGTCACACAAAGAACATAATTATTAGAAAGTAATCTTCTCCTAAAGACTTTCAACACTCTGTCGGAGTTGACTTGTCAAACTCTAAAATAATTTCTGTATTTCGAGAAGTACATTCAATACCTTATCAATATAACCAGTGGGTAACTTCCAGACTCCTGCACATCTACATGGACACTTTTCTTTCACTACAAGGATCTAAAATGCATAAAAAAACAACGAGAAATCGTTGTTATTTATAGATAAAATTTATTCAACCTAGATATCGTATATACCAAATTTAGTAACAATGTTATTTATGGAAATTATTAAACCTCTCGCTTATCGTTGATCACAAATGCTGCAATGCCTACTTGATGAGAAGGGCTAGATGGGAGAGTGCACGGTTCGTTAGGAATCCAGTATGTCAGCATGACATACCCTGGTTCAGCGTGATGATAGCCAAACCCCTCCTAATAATTCAATAACAACAACAAAGCTTTAGTCTTGAAATAATTTGGGGTCAGCTAACATGAATCGTCAATCTGAAAAAGATGTGAGAATAAAGTAATTTAAAATGCCAAATTTTGCGTAGTTACAGAACTATATTTCAAATGCCAAATTTTGTTGTCGTTTTGTGCTATGGGGATATGTTAGTACCTGAATAGCTATTGGAACAAGATCAGCTTGCTCTGATAGAATTTTAAGCCATATTCCCTTCTTTCCCTGCGCATTATTCATTTTGAATTATGAAAAAGAAAAGTGCGTCATTTATTAAGGGACGGAGGGAGGGAGTATATACTAACTAACTAACCTTTTGCTTCCAATTGGTAAGGGAAGCTTGTAGAGCTGATGCAAAGGCAATTCCACTCAAAGGTAAGTTTTCGGGGTCGATAATGACCCCATCATACTCGTCGTCCCATGCATCAAGAAACTCGCTTTCCAGGCTTGGCGAGGCAATGTTTGGGGTTAAAACTGAAATTCCATTTTTCTTAAGCACTTTGTCGGTGCTGCTTAAAAATGGGCTCAAAACAGAAATATTAAGCTTAATCACGCTCTTTGACATCCCATGAAAAGAACGATAAACATAAAACCGAGGGGAGTGCCTGCAGATCAATGATTGCGATGCCATTATTGTTTTCGACGAGTTGAATACTGGAGCAAGAAAACTGAATTTCCATTTCTATAAATACGAAAAATTGTGCGAGAATGCAAAGGTGAAAAGAATTGAGGGAATAACATCTTGTTGGTAGTAGTACAAGTTGGGGAGATGGGCAAAGGGAATTTTAAGTTTTGGTTTGCAATTTAAGCATGATTTGTTGATGCAGTTGCCATTTGGGATGATTCCATCACAAACATTATCCAAACAACTTATTTCTTCAGGTTCAAAATGAGTATCCAAATTTGCTTTTGATCAAGAGGATTTTCTTTTTTGAAGAAATCAAGAGTAAATTTGGAAAATGATAAACGTCAAGATTAGAAAATGCAACTTTTTTTATTGTTTGAAATGATGACTACAAAATTTAAGTGTATTAATTTTATTTTATTTTAAGAATTAAGCAATCTGCCAAGCTAGATGCAGCTGCAACATTACAAAGTTACAATCTTGTTTTGGTACCCTGTTTGTCCGCACTCCTTAGAAGAATAGAATGGTTAAGAATATTCTTTTATTTGTGGCACATAATTGATGCCACATGACTGGTTAATATTTTCATTTTGGGGGGAAAAGGACTGTCAGTTGTTTCATTTCCTAAACAATTTGCTGCGGGAACTGTTCTTATTCCTTCGTGTGCTAAGTTCATTCCATCAAGCTGCTCTTATTCTCGAGGGCGGACAGTTATCCGACTGCATTACAGTCGAACGAGCTGAAAAATGGACACCGAGATATGCGTCAAATGCGAAATGTCCAAATAACCCCAACTAGCTCAGCAAATGTGAACCATTACAATTAAAATGAACGTCTGATATTGACCGTGAGCCATCTACTCCCAAATAACCTCAATTAACTTAAGCAAAGGTGAACCATCAAAATTGAAATAAACGTCTGAGATTATTGATGGTGAGCCTTATCGAACGCATACCCTATTCTCTATTTTTTTTAAAAAAATAATTCAATTAGTAAAAACTACTCCCTCCGTCCCAAAATGATCGACACTTGCTTCACTATCCTTGTTGTGTTTATGCACATTTAAGCCTAAATTGTAGAAATTAGAAGAACTTTTTGGGACAATGAAAAATGGCAAACGAGAAGATCATTTTGGGACTGAGGGAGTATGAAGTAAAAAATGAAAAATCGACCACAAATAATGGGCTGGGCTGGTCATCATCACAAAAGGGCGGAGTGTAAGCCCAAACTAGTACGGAGTAACAAACAATGGGCTGGGCTGGGCTGGTCATTATCTCACGTGCAACGAAGAGTTTTCCGCACGTGCCGGAATGCCCGTTCGCCGTTCTTGCCTCTCCCAAACCCCAAATTAGACCAGACAATATCACTCCCTCCCGGAGAGAAATCAAAAATTAATTTCCGTTTCTCTCTTCGTTAGATTGATTGCATCATCATCATCATCATCATCATCATCATCATCATCATCATGTACCGGACAGCAGCTTCTCGACTTAGGGCTCTCAAGGTCAGTTTCTGAAAATCTAATTCACTCCCCTTTTTAACCCTAATTTTTTAATTTTACATTCGAGTGCATAATTGCATATGTGTGTTGAATTAGTTTTTGACTGATCAGAATAGAGATTTGTTCTGCTAAAACTTAAATCGGTCAGTCAGTTTGATGATTAGATCTGATTATGCTTCGCTTTTCATGCTCTCTAATTGTCTTTGGATAAATTGTTTCTGTTATTTGCGGCCAGCATTTGATTTCCGAGAAAATTCATGAGGCTGGGGGAACTTTCTCTAGAGAATATATGTTATCATGTATAGCAAGCTTCTAAAAAGGGGCCTAGACAGGATCTAGGAGGGGCCGAGAATTCAGACATAGTTATAATATCCTAGGCGGGACCAAGGCGCAGTGGCGTATCTAGGATTTGAGGTGAGGGTATGCATTTTCTTTGGGGGTTCGGGGCGGAGCCCCGATTTTTTTTTTTTGGGTCCGGTCCGGTCAGGCCGGCTCAAAACTTAATGCAACGGGTAAAATTAATGACAATTTGATCAACATATATACCAACGGATAAGCCTTATGTTTGTTCTTTGCAACCAACTTTTGAGCAAGACCACTAGTCCCAAGATTACTAGAACTAGAATCACAATTCACAACTGTGTCACCTGGATACTGATAAACATATTCCTTCTAAGCCAGCAAACTGTAAACCCTTCCTAAAGTTCACTTCAGGGTTCCAGGTAGTATTTAATAAAAGACATAACAAAGTTGTATCACTAATATTCTGAGGAGAAACATAACATTGGAAAATCTACCTTCCTCTACAGTTATGTTAAGTCAGTAGGCGCTTAATTCTATCATCAAGCATAACAAGGGACTACTTGCACAGTCTCTGTCCCAAGGAGTGACCAACATGAACCTACATACACTCATTACTAATATTGGGAAAAATCTGTGCATTCTACACCCGGCCATGAAACTCTAATCCTTACAATGTCTGAATATTAAAGAATCATCTTTTACATGACCAATTTTGTTTCTTTCAGACAAGAAATTATGGAGCTAGTGCACTTCATAACAATGCTACATAAAGCTTAGATTGCTTACCTATCATAAATTATAACAACAATTGCTAAATAAATCCCCAAATCATCAATTTTCAATTTTTAAAACCCTAAAATTGAAATACAAAAAATACCTTTTTGAGACATTGCCGAAGAAGCCTAGGTCAGCGGCGAATCCAGAAGAGGAAGGAGAAGCCAATTTCTCAAATCAAAATACCTTTTTGAAACGAAACAATCAAAACCGATACAAATCAGATTATATAACCCAATTTCTCAAATCAAAATTCAAAAATGAAAAAGAGGGGATTGAGATCGTCGATCGAACCAGAGACGTGAGATGCTTTGAATTTCTTGGCGAAAGCAGTAGAATCAGCAGGCGGCAGTTGCGTCGGGCGTCGGCGGATCCAGAGGAAGGAGAAGCCGCAATCTCGCCGTCGCTCTCGGAACTCTCTCCCAAATCGATCGCTGAAACAAAATTGGCCTCCAGCGGCAAACTTTTGGTTAAGCCGAAGGTTTGTTTTGAAATTGAGAACTTTACAAAATTTAACTTGACTCATATTAACATTTTGCACCTCTATTCTTTTAAAAATTACACTTTGCACCCCTAAAGTTTTTTTTTTTTTTTTTTATAGATACTAGGTAAAAATTTCGGAAAAACCCAGGGTATGCAGCTGCGTATCCTGGCGACACGCTGCATCCGCCACTGCCAAGGCGTTTCATGAGCGCCTAGCGCCTAGACGGGCGACTTTTAGAACAGTGATGTATAGTCTGTGTGTTTCATAGGAAAGCCAGAAGGTTTCAGAAATTGGATCTTTTAAATGCGTTTTAGCTCATTTTTTGGATATGTTTATCTAGTCAGAATTCCGGACATACATTAGGATTGAGGAGTAATGTAGAAATAGTTATTTTTGTGGAGCATATAGGAAGTTTCAGTAGAAAAACGTTTTGTGGATATTGGGTAAGTTTGTTGTTGTGGTTTGGGTTGCAGTTTTTCTTTGTTAGAACGGTCATCCCTTTTTTTATTCTTCTTGTAAACTGGTATGTAATACATAATTTTTAAGGAGCAGGTGAATGTGCTTTAAGAAAGTTAACTAGAATATTTGTGGTTAAGATAGATGGTATATATAACTTATAAGACTTGCAAGGTTTTCTTTTGAATTATTTTTCCTTTTCCTCTTCATAATTGGTGGTTGATGATTTGTTTATTTCAGTGTTCTGTTATGAATGGCAAACCTGATATAGTTTACATTACATGCTATAATCGTATAGGGTCGTGCAAGCAGTATACCCTTGGCTCGGTTTGCAAGTTCAAGTGCTGTTGCTGCCAAGGCACCATCTTCCGGAGGCTTGCTTAGTTGGTTCACTGGAGGAAGCTCCACTAACCTCCCTCCTCTAGACTTCCCACTTAAGGATATTGAGATCCCACCTCCATTGCCTGATTTTGTTGAACCTAGCAAGACAAAGATTACTACTCTACCTAATGGTGTTAAAATTGCTTCTGAGTCTTCGACAGTAAGTGACTCTGTTCTTTTCATTTTCATTTACGGTGTTTATTAAACATAATTTTTCCAAGTACATTCGTTGAATCTATCTTTTAAATCCTGTTTCTTAAGTTTATTTTCAGCTTTCTGTATTGCTCGCCGTGTCATAAACCAAGTGAAGATATTGTCATTTGAATGACATAGATAATTCTTTTTGACAATTATGTTGTACATCTCAAGCACACTGAGGGTTTGAGTTCAATGTGCTTGAAGAACACAAATTTTATTGTCTTTAGCATAAAAAAATATGCTTAAACACTTTTCCTGTAACTATCTATTCTGATTAATTTTCGTAGAAAGGTTTAGTCCCAAAACTAATTTTACTAGCTCTAGAAAATTATATTGGTCCTGAGTTTTGATTTGTAAGGCTCAATGATTGAATTTGTTGAACAGAACCCTGGTGCCTCCATTGGGTTGTATGTTGATTCCGGTTCAATTTATGAAACTCCAGAGTCATTCGGGGCTACACATCTTCTGGAACGTATGGCATTCAAAAGTACTACTAACAGGAGCCACTTGCGAATTGTGCGGGAGGTGGAGGCTGTTGGTGGACATGTGAATGCCTCGGCTTCACGTGAGCAAATGAGTTACACGTATGATGCTTTGAAGACTTATGTTCCTCAGATGGTTGAGCTACTTGTTGACTGTGTGAGAAACCCTGTTTTCCTTGAATGGGAAGTCAATGAACAGGTACTTCTGATTACGTGAATTATATTCATTTGCTGCCATATTTCAGTGCCTGTCATTTTGGTTTGTGCTGATGGACTATCATATCCAATACAGCTTCAGAAAGTGAAAGCTGAGATTAGCGAATACTCCAACAATCCTGAAGCGTTTCTTTTGGAAGCCCTTCATTCAGCTGGTTATTCTGGTGCACTGGCAAACCCGCTAATGGCCACCGAATCTTCAATTAACAGATTGAACAGTACCATTTTGGAAGAGTTTGTTGCAGTGAGTCCTGAAACATAGGTTTTACATTACGGGTGTTATTTAAGTTATTGCATGTAGGTAGATAGTTCTAACTAAGGCTGTAAACGAGCCGAGCCGAGTCGAGCTCGAGCTCGTTTAAAACTTATCGAGCTCGAGCTTTTATCGAGCTCGAGCCCACTTGCTTGTTCGAGCTCGAGTCGAATCGAGCTCGCGAGCTGCTCGCGAACAACTCGAGTCGATATCGAACTCGAGTTTTAACGAGCCGAGCTCGAGCTTAGGCTTTTTCTTAAGAAAAATATGGTCTTAACGAGCTTAATTTGCCGAGTTCGAGCCGTTCGAAAACAAAAATTCAAGTTTAATGAGCTTATCGAGCCGAACTCGAGCTTTTAACGAGCTAAACGAGTCGAACACGGTCGGCTCGATAACAAAAACGAGCTTGACAATCGGTTCGAGCTCGACTCGAGCTACACCTCGAGCTCACTCGAGCTCGGTCTTTCACGAACCGAGCTCGAGCCAGCTCGGTTCGTATAACAGCCCTAGTTTCAAACATTTTTTAAGTCATTGTTTGTTGTGCCTTTTTTGGACTTGTCTTTTTATTTATAACTGGCTTTGCTTTATGTTCTAGGCAAACTTTACTGCTCCACGGATTGCCCTCGCTGCATCGGGTGTTGATCATGAAGAACTGGTAAAAATTGCAGAGCCTCTTTTATCTGATCTTCCTGGTGTTCCTCGTCCCGAGGAGCCAAAATCAGTTTATGTTGGAGGTGATTATCGGTGTCAAGCTGATACAGGGGTAAGTCTCATGAAACGTCCTTCATTGAATAAAGTCAATTTTTTATTCATAGACGATATTTTCTGAATTTTCATCTGACAAATTCCTCATTGAAAATCCAATTTGTCTACCAGAGAACTCACTTTGCTCTTGGATTTGAACTTCCTGGTGGTTGGCTTAAGGTTAAGGATGCCATGACATTGACAGTCCTTCAGGTGTCGTGTTTCTACACTCTGTTTACCTTTTTTTGGGTTTTCCATTCTTTTATTTTTTTGTTTACAGAAATGATGTTACTTTTTTGTTCCATACAAAACAGGATATGTGCATTAAAGAGTTATGTGGCCTTTTTTTTTTTTTTTTGGAAGTATTAAGTCCTGAAATCTGAATTCACCTCTAAAATTGGCTTTATTCATAGAGGCAGCGTCTGAAGGCTGATTTCTGAATTACTCAAGTTGTTTGATTATTTGTCTGAATTTACATCTGGAAATTAAGTGGACATTAAGTGGCATTCAGATCTGAATGGAAGAAAAAAAGACTGAATTTTTATCTCTCTTAAGGATTGAAATTTCAGACCTGGTTAAGAGCTGAAATCAAAAAACAAAAGATCCCTTACTTTAAAGATGTCTCTTTTTTGAGAGTCAAATAAGTGTTCTGTTACTTCTTACACACAATATAATGCTAAGCGAAACTTGTGGACAAAAATAAATAAAAAGGAGATGGGCTTGGAGTAAATTTGTAGACACGATTCATCCTTTCTTTCCCCGAAAAGGAAGTGGACACTTTTGCTGTAAATCCCAAAAGGGAATGCAGGGCTCTTATTTTTGTAATGGAGGGGGTAGTATGTGTTGCAATAAGCAAAGTTACCATGTGGGGGTGGACCTGTTAATTAAAGGAATAATTCATCCGAGAAAAAGTCTACAAAGGACACTTACTTTTTGATTACCCAAAAAGAAACATCAGACATTTATCTTACTGTGTGATAGAGGCTATATGTTTAACTGACTGGAAGTTAAACTTGCGTAAAATTCGAGGTCCTCATTCTTGTTGCTCGTGTAGATGCTAATGGGAGGTGGTGGATCTTTCTCAGCTGGGGGTCCTGGAAAAGGGATGTACTCACGGCTATGTAAGTTATTTGTATACACTCATATTGCTGTGTGGTTGGTTTGTACGTTGACCTGGACTTCAATGCATATGCTCAACTGGTGAAGCTAGAATCATACATGCACCCCTTTTCCATGTCGAACATGCTTGCATTTATACTCTTGTATTATTGTCCCGGTCATTATGGTCCATTGAGATCCGTGCTTTAGAGTCCATTCTTTTTTAACCTGGATGTTTGATGTCCTTTTTTGTGTGTGTTGAGCAGATCTTCGAGTCTTGAACGAGCATCCCAAAATGGAGTCTTTTTCAGCATTCAACTCAATTTACAACAATAGTGCCATGTTTGGAATTCAGGGCACCACTGTAAGAAATCTTTTTAAAAAATTCTTTTCACAATAGAATTGCTTATAGATTTTGGATGAAAATTCTAGCTCAAGTATGATGCTTTTTATTTCCTTATTTATTACGTGGTTTTGGCACTATTACTTCATTTCATTGGTGCGAGTTGATATACTCTTTTCTCTTTCACATGCTAAAAATCTTGTATACATGCATAAGAACTGTATTCTTTGCAATTGTAAGAAGAAACATTCATCATACTTTTTCCCTGATAAATATTATTGTAACAGTACATGAACTATGAATCAAATCGCAACCTTATAGCGCTTGAGGAAGTTCATGCAACTTGTATTAAGCTATTATGCATAAATTAGGGAGCATTAACTATGTATCCCCTACCGGGCACTTGCTTTACCGGTATCATTGTAGCCTGTGAGAGCTTCTCTATAGGAGAGGTATGGGGTTCGGTCCCTCCCCAGTTCAAATATATATATATATATACTCCCTCCGTCCCACCTCACTTGAGACCTAAGAGGTGGGCACGATAACTAAGAAAAAAGAATAAACTAAGGAAAATGTGTGGTAGAAAATGAGGAGAGAGAATAAGTGGGGTTAAAAGTAGGTTGGTTGAATAAATTGTGTGGTGGAAAATGAAGAGAGAGAATGAGTGGGTGGGGTAGATTAAATATAAAATTATAAAAGGATGACCATTTTGGGGAGTCTCAAGTGAAGTGGGACGGCCCAAAATGGAAATAAGTCTCAAGTGAGATGGGACGGAGGGAGTGTATATATATATATACACACGCATTTCCTGGTATACCAACTGACATGGAGCATTTATAGACTTTGGCCAACCTAAGAGAATAATAGCTGCCGTAACATGTTACTAGATGCTTAAAAAGTTGAGACTGTAGGATAATGGACACCATAATTTATAATGATTTCTTATTAACCAAATGAGATCTGGAATTGCATTTCTGATTTTTAAACATACATCACTTATGTAAATGAATGTGAAATTTTAAATCTGGTTATTTATTTGTTTGTTTTCATTTAGTATTGAATTTCAGAGTGAAGTTTCCAAAATCTAGGGATTGTTTTTTACAAGTTACTAATGGAAAGGGCAATATTCCGATGTGCCAACATGATCCTTCGCTTAAGTTGACCATTGATTGTTTTCATATAATATGGAGCTCTGCTGGAGTAAACCAGAAAGTGTCAGGATAGAGAGTTAAGTATTATCCTGGTATGAGATAAAGTTAATATAAATCTGTTGAGATTGTATGAACACATCCAAAGTAGATGACCAATTGAATTTTTTAGGAAGGCCCAAGACAGGGAAAAGCAAACCACATGGATAGCAACAATAGAAAGATATATTTGCATTGCACCAATTGTGAAGTGAAAAATGATTCATGCAGCCGCTGAGGACCTGATGTAACCAGCGTTGAGTTGAGCAGAGTAGTTACTCTCTGGCTACATACATTTCCTATCATCCAAATGTTGATTGGACCTACCTATCGTTTACTTAGGGTATATAGTCATGGGATTCTTGAGTTGAGCAGGCATGTTGAAGGCGTTGTTGGCCTCAAGTTCAAGAGCTTTGGTGTAAACTATTCTGGCACTTGGTTTTCATTGTCTACCTCTATCATCATGACATGGGCAACCTGGTTTATTGATCAAGGTACTCAGGATTTGGTATGATAGCTACCTCCTTGTTGTGGTTTGAGTTCTTTAATGTAGACGTGCCATAATCCTTGTGTGTTGACTTGCCTCGAGCGTTTTGATGAATGCAACCAAGGGCAACTAGTGACATAAAAGCCAGGCTTGAGTGATAGTTACCCTAGCTTGGTATATGGGTCGAAGAGAATTAATACTGTTTTCAGGGGTAGGGTGGCTAATAAATGGCTCTAACCTAGCGATCGGGATTATAGTTGAAGAGCTTTAATCGGACACGATCCCCCTGTCATGTAGGATGTTTCTGTTGGTAAATTCCTTTTAGATAAAAGGGTGAAAACTAACCAGAAGTAGTTGCTCCAGCGGTATTCATTCTACAGTCGATGAAGTCTTTTACTCACCAAATTCCTTCTGACCTTATCTGATTCTCCATGTATCAGGCTTTCCTTGGATTAATATCTTCACACTCGTCATCTTTTCTTGTAATATTAATACTAGTAATGTTACTTGAAATTTTATTCACTTTTATATTTTTGTTCTTATTGTTTGGAACCAGAGCTCCGATTTTGTGTCACAAGCCATTGATATAGCAACGAGAGAACTTATTGCAGTTACTGCCCCCGGAGAAGGTGTCATATCCTTCTTTTAACTCCACTTATATTATCTGTATTCATCAATTATCTTCCTCACTCCTTGTTTCCCCCTTTATGGATACGGGTTTTCAAAATAAAATTCAATAATGTTTCATTTGTTATCTTTGGAGCAAGTTACCGGTTTAATCCCTTTTACTAATTTTGCAGTTGATCAGAAACAGCTAGATCGTGCCAAACATTCAACAAAATCTGCCATTTTAATGAACCTCGAGTCTAGAGTAAAATATCATTTTAACGACTCTTTATGGTTTTGTTCGTATTACCATGGAACGTGCTTATGATTGAGGTTTATTTTATAGGCGGTTGCATCAGAAGATATCGGCAGACAACTTTTGACTTATGGCGACCGGTATGACCTTGTATCTCTCTCTCTTTTGGCCGAGTTCTCTATCAAAGTTGTTCACTACATAGCTCTGCTTGTAATCTGTTGACTGTTTTAAAATACCATTTCAGGAAACCCGTAGAACATTTTCTGAAAGCTGTGGATGAAGTAACACCAAAGGATATTACTTCCATTGTCCAGAAGCTTCTTTCTTCTCCTCTGACGATGGCATCTTATGGAGACGGTAATTTGTCTGTTAATCTGATTGACCCAGTGGCATAGCTAGGAATTTTTATAAAAGGGGGCCAAAAAATTACAAGGGTATAACTTTACACGGTGAAGTATAAAATTGACACAACGGGGGCAAAAAAATTATCTAGTGCAATTTGTTTTTTCTAATAGAAAGGGAGCTAAAATTGCTAGTAGTGAAAGATTACATTTTTCAAAATTATAGGTGATATATTTGCAATTTTCCAAGCCCCCCTTACATTACTCATAGCTCCGGCAGTGATTTGATCCTTTCAATCTCCTCCTGCAGTTATCTATGTCCCAAGCTATGACAGCGTAAGCAGCAGGTTCAATTCAAAGTGAGTTGACCAAGTTAACGTTAACGTTGGACCCATCTGGAAGTCGTAGGTTTGGGAAAATAAGGAAATTTAGATGCTGTATAATGACAAGGTGATCCTTGGCTACGGACATTTTTTTGACGCTATTGCATTCGATGTAATTTTTATGGTGGTTGAGTTTTGTGGTTCTGGTTAAAAGGACCTGCTGTAAACTTGTTTTATCTGATGCTGTAATTGATAAAATTCTGGGGGCTTTTTTCACTAAGCATGGGTCTGCCATTTTACTACTCCCTCTGTCTCATCTCAAAATCAAAATGAATGTCCAGACGAATCGTGTTTTGTAACCTTTGTAGAAGCATCAACTTCTTGGGTCGGCCCAAACAGTAAACTGGTGTACAAAGTTGATAAAAACTTGTCTACTTTATATACGCACATTACATTGTGTGTAGTATAAGACAGTTATTAGTTACTCCGTCCTTCTCAAAATAATCTTTTTGTCATTTCACATTATTTGAAAAAGATTTTTATTTTTTACGATTTGGGTTTAAAAGTGCGTAAACCAGATTGTTCATATTTTTAAAGTTTTATTCATGCCACTATCATGATGATGATAGTTTTAATATTCATAATTGTTGGATTACAGGATTGTTACTAGCGGTTTCTTTGTTCCTATTTTCTTGGAATAAAGAGGGAGTATGATAATACTAATACTTGAAATTGCAAAGATATTAGAAGTTGATCAGTAAACCGGATTAGTTCTTTTTTTTCTAAATTGAACTAGCGGGTAACCCCACGGGAAATCAATACTATGTCTTAAAAAAATTATTTTAACTATAGTTAACTAATATAGTAATCATCATTTAAACTAATACCACTAATAATAATAATTAATTTGTATGATTACTATTATTATAATAACTATTAGTATAACTAACCAATATTATTGATAGTAATAGTTAATACGTATATATTAATAGCAATAATTAATCTATATAATAATAATAATTATTATAATAATTATAATTATTAAAATAAATTAATACTGTTAATAGTAATAGTTAATTGATATAGTAACTATTATGATGATTAATTAATATTAAAAATTAAAATTTTAACTTATATAATAACTATTATAATTAACTAATACTAATAATAGTAATAGTTTACGTATATAGCCTATTATAGTTAACTAATACTAATAATAGTAAAAACTAACTTACAAAGTAACTATTATAGTTAACTAATACTATTAATAGTAATACTTAACTTACAAAGTAACTAATATAGTTAACTAATACTATTAATAGTAATACTTAACTTATATAGTAACTATTATAGTTAACTAATACTATTAATAGTAATACTCAACTAATATAGTAACTATTATAGTTAACTAATACTATTAATAGTAATATTTAACTTGTATAGTAACTACTATTGTTAACTAATACTATTAATAGTAATGGTTAACTTATACTATTAATAGTAATAGTTAACTCATATATTTACTAATATGATTAACTAATAGTATTAGATAAGAATGAGAATATCAAAAGTCATTACATTTTAGGATGATGTTGATGTGGCTTCTTCAAATTCAAACTTTTACTAAAACTTGTACGCATGTCAAACCCACAACCCTCCTCACCAACTTTAATATATATATATTAGGGGTGTCAGTGGTTCGGTTCAAACCGCGGTTTGAGACCGAACCGAACCAAACCATACGGTCTGGTTCGGTTTTCAAGCACGAGTGGTTCGGTTCGGTCTCGAAAATTGGTAAACCACGTGGTTCGGTTTGGTTTGTGGTCTGACCCCTTCAAACCAAACCAGACCGAACCAAACCAGACCAAACCACGAGACCGAACCGCCAGACCGAACCATCAAACCGAACCACCAGACCAAACCATCAAACCGCATATATTAGTCATATATTCGTATGTTAAGTAACATCCACCTTTGAAATATTAAAAAAAAAAAACTACATTACATTAGACCATTCTTAAATCTCATTTTATATCTTATTCCTTATTCATTTCATCACATGTTACATTTGTTGAGGCACATAGTTAACAAAATTATGATGTGTGTTCACTTCATTCGGCTTCTTTATTCGTTAAATATTCTTCTTTCTCCGAATTTTCTCTTTTCAAAAAAGTTTAAACCATGATTTGAATCGTCATATGAACCTCGGTCTGAATGGTGGTTTGAACCACTATCTAAACCACGGTCTGAACCACGATCTAAACCGCAGTCTGAACCACATTACTGAACCGCGGTCTGAACCAAACCGAACCAAACCATGGCAGTTTGGTTCGGTTCGGTCTGAACTTTTTTGTGGTTCGGTTCGGTCTGGAATTTTCCCAAACCGATGACTAGTGGTTCGGTCTCTAAAATGGCCGAGACCGAACCAAACCGAACCATTTACACCCCTAATATATATATATAAGATTTGTCCTTTTAGGAAATAGACTTTTAATGGGACGTACAAAAATAGAAAGTAGGACTCTTACTCTCGAACTGAGCGAGTACTATTAATATTAAATATTAACATTTATTGTATAATGATTAACTAATACTATTAATAATAATAGTTAACTTATATAGTAACTATTATGATTAACTAATAATACTATTAATAGTAATAATTAATATATATAGTAACTATTATGATTAAATAATACTATTAATAGTAATTTTTATTTTATTTAATAGTTAATTATAATAGTTAAATATAAATTGGGACACCCCAAAAAGGAAAGTCAGAACTTTAAACTGAGACGGAGGGAAAAATAATAATTATAATAAACTAATATTATTAATAGTAATAGTTAATTGATATAGTAACTATTATGATTAATTAATATTAAAAATTAATATTTAACTTATATAATAACTATTATAATTAACTAATACTCTTATTATTAATAGTTAACTGTTATATATTTGCTTAATACTATTAGCTAATACTATTAGTTACTACATAAGGTAACTATTATAATAGATATTACTAATAATAGTAATAGTTAACTAATATAGTTAACTATAATAGTAACTATTACTAATAATAGTAATAGTTAATATAATAGTTAACTATTATAGTTACCCTTTATAGTAACTATTATTATTAGCTAATAGTATTAGCTAATGAAAAGAGAATGAAAAGTCACTTATTTATTAGTATATTGTTGATGTGGCTTCTCCAAATGCAAGTTTTCTCCATTGTTTGTCTAAATGTCCATACTATAGCTCTTTTAACCAACTTTAATATATATATAGATTTCGTTTTGGCTTTGCAAGGAAGTCTTTAGTACTATAGTTGTAGGTTTTGGACTAAGAGATCAAGATCATCACTCCAATGGTGATATTTTAAATTGGAAATTTAGCAATAATGCTAATTCAAGTAATTAAAGAAAAAGCATGTTACATTATCCGCTAGGGGTGAGCAAAAAAAATTTGGAACCGGACCGGACCAAAGAAACCGGACTAAACCAGTTAAAACTGGACCAGACAAGTACATATGGTTTGGTTCCGGTTCTCAAATATTATAGGACCAGTATAATGGTTCGGTTCTAGTTCTTGGTAAAATTAATTCCGGTTAGAACTGGACCGGACCAGTTGTACATACATACATTATATATTAATTCTATACGTATTATTATATAATAAATAAAATTATATACTTACTTTTGTATTATAATTTTTCAAAGACCCATTTAAATTGCTTCTAAAAAGACTCATTTAATTATTTATAATTTTGTACCCAACCCAAGCCCTAAGGTACTAAATCGGCAAACCCAAGTCCTGGACACCAATAATCCTTATTCAATTATTTTCACTTTTTAACTTTTATTTTTCACTATTCATATCCTCTTTTCAGTTTAAACAAAGTAAAACCTAGTTTTCGACTCTTTAACTGCACCACCTCTCTTATCTCTGTCGCTAACTTGACGGTATTTTAGTTGGGTTTGATCTAGATTTATAATTAATATTAAGTATGTGCTTGTGTTTTATCTTGTCAATGTTGTGAGTTAAGAAATTTTGAAAACAAATAAACTTTGAATAACTAGAACCGGACCAGACCAGACCAGTGTAGAAGCAGAACCAGTGTATTGGTTCTCATAAGTATTGGTTTGGTTCCGGTTCTAAATTCTTATAGAACCAAGGTATTGGTTTAGGTTATGGTTCTGTGATTTTTTTGTAAAAAAATGGACCAGACTGGACCATGATCACCCCTATTATCCGCTGCGCAAAAAAGAAAGTGCACCAAACTATGAACAGCGGCATGAATCCACTCGGTTAACTATCAAACAATGCGGAAACTTGTGCGACTAGTTAATTAATTAAATTAAAGTACAAATCTCACTGGATTTAATTAATAAAATCATATTAGAGGATGTAGTTATTGATTAATCAAATTAAGGTCAAAGCAGTTGCAATGGGATGGAGTGAACCAAATGTGAAGCCAAATAAATTAGATGAACCAAACCTTGAAACTCTTTGTTGTTCCTTCTTAGAAGAGGTAATGTTATTAAGAGTCATATCAAACCCCAACCCAACTCCTATAGTCCTAGCTAACTTGATTTTTGCACCCACTTCACCTCTTTTCTTAACATTAAAAATAATGTATTAATCTCATTTGAGCATAAGATCATCAAATCTATACTTGTCGATAAATAATTTTGGGATGTCCATAAATAATTGAGACGGACGGTCTCACACGTGAGACGGGTCTTGTTTTGCATCCCATTTCCATTTTCATCAAAATTCGTCTCATGTCATAACATCTACCGTCCCACATAACAGTCGTTACAATATTTGAGTATGCGGCGGAATTAAATTAAAGTCGGGGGAGTGGGCAAGCAAGTACTTCTGACATGAGCTTTTGGTTAATAATGAAGGAGTAAGCATGCCTGTTTATATTGACCCTAAACATAAAAGGCAGGCCTGTTTATAACCTAATCATTTATCCTCAAGCACAGCCCACATTACATCAAATTATATATTAACATGTGCTTCCATTAATTAGGACCTATTATATATTAATTTTGATGTTCCCTTTTCCATTTCTTAATTAAAAAATAATTTTTGAGCAATGCTGGGGGCACAAAATAAGGTCACAAAATCTTGCTCACAAAATGAGGTGACGATACTTTATTGGTTGCATCGATAATGGACCCACCACACTCTAATTAAAACCACCAATAACATCACTTTTGTTTGTGTGTTTCACTCAGCTTCAGGGCCGTTCTTAGCCTTTTGTAGGCCCGGGGCGAAATCAGATGAAGAGGCCCCTAGTAATCAATAATTTTTGTACGACGCTACATTGCTATTTTTTTACCATCAATTATATATATATTGTACTTAATTTGTTTTAATCATAATTTTGCAGTCTTTCTTCAGAACAAATTTATCAATAGCACCTTTTTGTGATTCTTTAATTGCTCTACCATTTTTTTTTCTTTTCTGACATCCAGGTAGATCTTTTTTGGGCAACATTCTCAAATAAAATCAAACGAAATTGTAATACAAAAGGAGCATAAACACGTGGATTTTTGTAGGTAGATGAAACTGGATAGTTGGAAGAACAAATCAAACTTAATTTGTCTTGTTTCTTCACCAAAACATGAAGAAAAAAAAAAGATTAGACTAAATAAATGATGCACGGTCTAAATATTATTGTTGAGACTCCCTCTGTCTCAACATCAATGTCTAGAAAAATTAAAAAAATTCTATCAATCAAGAGCAAAATTTTAAATTCTTTAGATATTCATTTTGAGACGGAGGGAGTATTATTATATAACAGTTAAAGCCTTCAAGAAATTGTATGAACAAACTTGAAATTTTGTCAATCAATTGCAAATCAAAGATTTAAGAACAACTGAAAAGAACATTTTTTTTAGAAAAAAAAGTCCAAAGAACAAACTTAAAATATTAAATTTCACACATCAGTATATGCATTACCTTGAAGAAATTGATGTTGCAATTAGCGGAGGAAGCCGTTGGAGATCGACAAATCGTTGATTCTTCTTCGTCCGTGAAGGCGTGAAACTGTGAAGGATTAAGAAAGGAAGGCCGGAAGGGGTTGACTGAGAGTGCAGATTGCGGAGGAGGAGGAGACGTGTGCGATTGTGAAGACTAAAAGGATTAACGTATTGTATTTGCAATTAAATGGGCGAAAATTCTAATAGACGGACAGTTACACAATCTTCGTGTACTTTTTAATTGATTTTTTAATTAGGTCTAATTTTTTTAGCAATTAAATTATATTTACCATAGTTAAATTTAAAAATAGATACATACTATATATATACACTATAGCCTAGAAAAAAATGGGCCCCCTAAAATTGTGGGCCCTGGGCAGTTGCCCTCACTTACCCCCTTTGGGCCGGGCCTGCTCAGCTTCTAGTGGATTAAAATTACTCCCTCCTCCATGTCTCATTTATCGCACTTTTTTTTTTTTATGTCTCAAACATAAATAGTCTATGTGTAATTTTATTATAACAAACAATACATTCCTTAAATACTTTAACAAATCAACTGCAACTATGAAATATTTAAAATAATTATTCTACATACAATATAATAAAAAATAAAAAAAAAAGGGAAAAGAACCAAGGAAGAGGGCATCAAAGAACTTAAGAACAAGGTTTAATATGTGTGGGCTCCATATAAATGGATTAGTCAATAGTCAATCCAAAATTTGATACTTTTTTTTTTCTCTTTGGACAAAAAGAGAAATCTAATCAAAGGGATGTGCACTTGTTGAATGTTTATTAGCCATCTGATTCATTTCTTGTCTTCTCCCCAACATCTTTGTCCTTCCTCCAACTTAAATAGTGGAGTATCCTCTAATTTATTTTGGGATTTTTTTTCCCTTTCTTTTAGTTTTTTCTGAATAAACATATTTTGAAAAATAAATCGACTCTTACCAAAAGAGATACACTATGATCAAACACATGAGAAATATACAATCATGGTCATCTATTTTGCCCCAAACATTTTCTGGACCATACATCATTTATTCTTGACCAACCAAAAAGACTGAATTACAAATTAAAATGATATTGTTGGACCCACAGGTATTGTGGGGGTGGGTCCAATTCTTTCATGTGTACCGTAACTTATGATGAGTGTGAAGTACATTATATATTCCTGATATTAGAAAAATATTTACTGAGACAAGGTTAATACAAAAATATAAATAGCCTAAATGTATGAAAAAAAATAAAAATAAAAGTAAAAATTTAAACAGCATAATTAGAAAATTGAAATATTTTATTTTCTTGGTCATGTATTCAGGTTTTAGATGAGCTAATTTATTTGGTGCTTGTTGTTGAAGATTTGTTGATTATATTTTTAATATTATAAGGTAAAAGTATATTGATACAGTATAGTAATTGTTTATGTAACAAAGGATAGTGGTGGTCCATCAAGTATACTGCTTATTTGCCTTGCATATCAAGCAACATATTTGTACTCATACTCTGTCACTGTATGTAGAAGAGTTAAATATAATTTTATTTATATAATATTATTCAAAATAAAAATCTTAAAATTATTGCATAAGTTTAGGAAATTAATTCCCATTTAGATCCTAATACAATAATTTTGCATATATGAGCATTCAAGTGTTCCTCTTTTGTATTGAGTGTATCAACGGATCTTGGGATTCATTGTTTATCCATAGAATAATTTAACTTCTTTTAAGGCATATAAGTATAGTTTTATTATTCATTTAAATATATTCTAAATATGGTTTTTATCTTTTTATTAGTATTTTTAATTTATACATAGGTGAAAGGTCATGTTTTACTTAAAGAATAGAAATGTTAAAGATGAACAGCTAACAGTTTGGGTGGTTAGCTGTTGAGAGATAGAGTAATTATGCAGCGGAGAATAAATAAAAGAATAAATGAAATAGACAAGGTGTAGTGTGGGTAAGTGTAGAGATAAGAGAAGAAAATACACAAGGAGTTTTTAAAGTGGTTCAGAGGCAAACACTTCTCTTACATCCACCCCCACTGTAGTCAACAGTGAGATCAATCCACTATAATATCCACTTACTTAATAAGCTTACAATGAATGATAAAGGCAAGTTCCTCGAACCCCCTCTTCTTAACTGTCACTACAGTTAAGGAAGCCTTTTGACTAAGGCTATAAAAAGAAAAGAAAAATTACAAGAGATTAAAATAAAAGGTTTAAGCTTGGCTAATAGCTTAGGCTTAGTGTGGGTTGTAACTGGGTGCACAAGGGGCACAATATTTGCAGGGGATTATGCAAATATTTAAATGTGCAAAGTAATGCACAGAGAGTGAGGGTTGTCTTAGGATTATGGGGAGAAGGGTTGTGGAAATGTTCTCAAAAAAGGTCACTTGACAACATGCCAGTATACTCCTTTATATATGGGATGAGATGCAGCCGTTGGGGGACAAGGGTACAAGGGTAGCCGTTGGGGAGCATGTTGTAGAGACGTAAATGCCTTGTTCTTTGACTGGGTGTGAACAGGTTTACTGGAGTCTTTGTTTCTTCTCTGTTTTACAGGTTGTTAAATAATGAGGACTGTAGTCTTTATAAATGCTTCCATATAGTTTATTCCAATCATTGGTGGTTGGAATAATCTTTCTTCTCTTGAATGATGAGGTAGAAGATAACTGCTGATTCACAGGTATCACTTAGCTGTTGAGTCTGAAGTAGAAGCAGATTGATAATGTAGACTTTGATCAAGCTTTGCTTTGGTATTCTTCAGTGATCTGACAAAGTGGGGACATCTTTGGAGATAGCTGTTGAGAACTTAAATGGATAGCTGTTGAAGCAGGGGATGAGTAGGGGACTTAGCTGTTGGTTTGAATTTGGCTTAACCACTTAGCTGTTGATTTGTAACTGGCGGGTTGCCTGTGTGATTAGGTCTTTGTATGCTTGTTATAATCAGATTGGTTTGATTATTTATTTGCCAAAACATATTTACTATGTTTAACTAGTGTTTGAACATAGTGAGGTACTAACAATAGGAATTATGAAATATGAGTGTGCCAGGTGGACAGGGACGACATATTTTCTTGATGAATTATGACACAATTAACTTTAGGGATATTGTTCTATTATCTTTATTAAATGTGAAAAAAATACTAAAGGTATACATATACAGTTAAGAATATACATATATTATAAGGCATGTATATTAATTAATTAATTAATTAATTAATTAATTAATTAGAGCTCAATTAATAAATTAGTACAAAAACAAGGATTTGCTGTTGAAGCTTTTTGTGGTTTAGTAACAGATTTGCTAGTTCCCTTATCTTTTGCTTTATGGGAGTAGACAAGGGTAGTCAAGACTAGTCTCATCCCTCAATACAAAGGGAAGTCATGTTTGTAACTTTCACATCCAAATAAAAACTCTCTCTCTCTCTCTCTCTCTCTCTCTCTCTCTCTCTCTCTCTCTCTTTCTCTCTCATATGTAGTTTCTTGTCATGGTTCAATTAGGTTAGTTAGAGCTTTCTCTAATACATACATATTCATATTGGTTTATTGGTTTATTACCTTATTGTGATTTCGTTCGGATCAGTTTGCGTAAATTATAATACTGATATGGTATTCATGTTTAAATTTATAATATACGGCACACTCTTTGTTTTGTTAAGATAGTTTGCTCAAACTGATTGCTCGAATCAGTTTGAGCTAAAAAAAAAAATTAGCTAACACACAGATATGTAGACGCGGTTTTTTTTTTTGGGGTGTGTGTGTGTGTGTGTGTAGAAGTTGTACTTAAACTAGGAAAGAGTTAAAGGTGGTAAGGGGGATCAATATAAGGAAGAGAGGAGAGATGAGGCAACTTTTCCTTTATCTCTCTGGCTTCAGTTAAAGTTAGGAGGGAATTCTGGTTTTTTTTCATGGTTAAAGCCAAAGCATCCCCTGGTTTTATAGCTCCTTCCTCACTCCATGTGACACTCTTTTCTTTTCTTTTCCTTCTCTCTTCTTATTCTCTCCCTCCCTCCCCAACCTCTCTCTCTCTCTCTCTCTCTCATCTCTATCTCTTCTTGTTCTTTTGTTTCAGAATATTTCCAATTTAGGTATAATCTCACAAGGGTATTGTTCAAATTCTTTTTTTGAATGGAATTTTTTTCCATTGAACAAGCATAAAAAAGTTGTGATTGGAACTTGTTCTTGTATATGTTTGTCTTGAGTATTCATTTCCATCTTTCATTTCTTGTTAACTTATTGGTATTTTTCGAATCGATTTTGATCAAATCATAAACCTTCTTGTTCTTGTTTGTAGAAAGATTACTAGATCTTGAAGATTTTATGGAGATTATTTGATCGAAAAAAAAAGAAGAAGATTATATATTAGGATCGGTCGGACAGAAATGAATAAGAGTCAGTTGGGGTCCATAAGTAGCAGTGATCTTATTGATGCAAAGCTTGAGGAGCATCAACTCTGTGGATCCAAACACTGCCCTGGTTGTGGCCACAAGCTTGAAGCTAAGCCGGTACGATTATATGTACGGTATATATTTATTTACCTATATATATTCCTTGCTTCAATATCAAGATTTTATCAATTAAGAATCAAAAATAGAATGGAATTATGCTTGTTTTCGAATTTATCTTCAAGAAAACAAAACATGGCTTTTCTTCTTCTTCTTCTTCTCATTATTCCTTTTCTTTTTTTATTTGTTTTGTTAGTATTTTTGGTTATTTATGTAACTCTTGGTTCTTATTCTTTCTTTAATATTTTATTTTATATATGAATTAAATTGATTTTAATTAACTGCAGGACTGGGTAGGTTTACCAGCTGGAGTAAAATTTGATCCAACTGATCAAGAATTGATAGAACACCTTGAAGCAAAAGTAGAATCCAAAGACTTGAAATCTCACCCTTTGATCGATGAATTCATCCCAACCATCGAAGGCGAAGATGGGATTTGTTATACCCATCCTGAGAAACTTCCAGGTTAGAGGTTTGAATTTATGCTAACTAGCTTGTCCCATAATTCAAAGAGTTAGGTTTTTCAAATACCCTCTTCTTTTTTTCTTCTTGTAGTTTCATGGATTTTAGGGTTTGTTATGACTTTTTCAAGAGTTTTCTTGTTTTGTTACACCTAAGTTAACCTAACTTTGATTTTTGCAGGAGTTACAAGAGATGGGTTGAGTAGACATTTCTTCCATAGGCCATCTAAAGCTTACACAACCGGAACAAGAAAGCGAAGAAAGATTCAAACCGAATGCGACTTGCAAGGTGGAGAAACAAGGTGGCACAAAACGGGCAAGACTAGGCCGGTTATGTTGAATGGTAAACAAAAGGGTTGCAAGAAAATTCTAGTCCTCTACACAAACTTTGGGAAGAATAGGAAGCCCGAAAAGACTAATTGGGTAATGCACCAATATCATTTGGGGCAGCACGAGGAGGAGCGAGAAGGAGAGCTAGTGGTGTCGAAAATCTTTTATCAAACACAACCGAGGCAATGTAATTGGTCTGAGAGGACTAGTACTAATGCCGTGATTGCTATTGAAAGTCAACAACTGCAAGGGAATATGAGTAGTGATTTGAATAGCAGGAGGGAGAGTGGGAGTGGGAGCTCGTCTTCGAGGGAAATCATGAATGTCACTACTACTACTACTAATACTAATGCTCGGGATGATCATTTGTCAGCTGTTACGGTTGGGGCTATTTCGACTTATAATCCTATGGACATTTCGCAACTAAAAGTGGATCAATTTAGCTTTTTACCGTTTAGGAAAAGCTTCGATGAGGTATGTTTTAGTTCATTTGTTCATTCCTACATCCCCTTCCCTCGCTTTCATCATTCGTAAGGGATCAGATAAAGTTTTACGCCGAGTGTCAGAATGTTAAAACATGTGTTCATTTTGTTACTAAATTTTTTCTATTAGATCAAATTGCATTCAATCACTTAATGTTGCAATATTGTTGTTTCTTCATATTCTCTATCAAAATAGATAAATAAATTATTTTGATGTTTAGTTTTTCAGATTAATCTGTCTTCTGTTTGTTTCTAAATACTTCTACTAGATTAAAATTTACTCAACAACTAAATGCTGCAATCTTCTTGCTCCTTCATTCTCTCTTTAAGGGAACAAATGCCTATTTTGTTTAATTTTTCTTCTTAATGGAAGAAAAGGCTTATTTCACTCAATTTTCTTGTTGCTTCCTCTCTAAAAAATCTTTCAATTTCAATGACATTGCTAATTTTAGTAGGAGTGTAGACAAAATCCCGAACAAGCGTCAAGATTTTCCGGGAATTTTTTTAACAATAATGTAGCTATCAATGATGTTTACTTAAGAGCACCAAATTAAGACAAAATGTTGAAAATTAAGTTGAGTACAAAGTTAAGAGATATGACTCAAAACGGTTTATGGGTTGCTTTTGTTATATACCTTGCTTGTAAACACAGCATCTAACTATTTATTTGATAATAACTGACACCCGAATAAACTTTGTTTTTTTCTCCTAAAAGAGAAAGAACAAAAGCCTGACCAAAAATTATAAACTAAGAATTATACTAATTAAAGAAAAAAAAGGAAACCAACTAAGCTAAGTTATCGATTTGAAAACGCGATTAAATCCAACTTGTAGATTAATTAGCCCGTAACGGGTTTTGGTTGCAGGTGGGAACAGGAGGAGAGCAGGCTTCAACTACAAGGGATCATCAGCATGGGGTGGCAAATGTCATGTGCGAGGAGCATGACATGCAAAGGAACACTACACATCAGATGACACATCAGCATCCACATCACATTCCACATCATCAAATGGCGTCCACTGCGGCATTCAACATCAGCAGGCCGTCTCACTCTATATCGACGATCATTTCTCCTCCTCCCCTCCATCACACCTCCATTATTCTTGATGATCATGACTCGTTTCATGTGTCAAGACTTATGCTCCAAAATGATAATTTTCAGGTATTTTTCAACAAAATTATCTTTTGTATTCAGTATATGTTACATGCACACTTTTTTTTTTTTTTTTTTTTTTTTTTTTTTGGGTATTCTAACGGGTAGGGCTCTCTAGGTAAGAATTTACATTGATATTGGACACAGTTCATAAAAGGTGCTGAACTTGTTTTTAAAATCTGCGCTATGCTTATGACATCAAAGATGTGTATAAGTTTACATTAAAAAATATGATTAGATGTGGAGATCAAAAACTAATTAAAGATCAATGCCCACAACGAGATCATATATATACTTGTTAATCTACGTATGGCTTAATTTATACCCAAGTTTAGGAAGAACACATTAACATTTTGCTTTAGATTACCCCAAGTGAGCAACTGTACTAATCTTGATGTACACTTGGAAGAAAATGAAGAAGATATCGATCCTATAGATGTCAGTGCTAGGTCCAGAACGGTCAGTTTGCAGATAATACAAAATGTAGAAACTATATGTAAGATTTTAGTTTCAGGTTAAGGATTGATGATTATTAGACACAACAATTTGATCTTTTCCGCTTTTAGGATCAACTACAAAACAACAAAGCGAATTATTTTTACGATTAACATTATATTTTGTGAACGAGGGAGTATGATTTACTGAACGAAATTATCAAGTCTAGTATACAATATGAATAGATGTTTTGATGAAGAAACTTTGTAAATTTTATTTGTCAGCTAAGTAGAGAACAAGTAATCATATTACTTTCCTGGAGCTTTGGTTTTGTTTGAAGACAATACATGATCATATAAATCATTATGTTTTGTTTTTCATGTTGTATACTTATTATGACTATACATATAATCAATAATCTTTCTATTAATATCAATATTTACTATTTTTGTTAGCAACAACATCATCAACAACAACAACAACAACAACAACAACATCAACAACAACAGCAACAACATCATAAAATGGGAGGGAGGTCTGCTTCAGGATTGGAGGAACTCATTATGGGCTGCACTTCTTCATCTGATATTAAAGAAGTAAGTCTGACCCTTTTTTTTCACTCTGAAATTTATGCCATTCATATTTCATAACCACAGAAAAAGGAAATGTTAGGATTAAGTTTTATAAATCAATATTCATTTATAACTAAAAGAAAAAAAAAGGAATGTTATCTTAAATTAAAGAGGGTAACTAGAAGGCTTTTCCTTTTCTCTTTATCTCCCTTTTTTCTTTTTCATTTTTCATCATTTATTGAATCTCATTGCCAAATATGGAACTGAAACTGAAATATATAAACAACAAAGGAGAAAGCATATAAGTATACAAAAAATCTCACATCTCATTTATAAGTTTATATCATTTTGGTTAGTAAAAATCTTAACCATACATTTAAACTGTCATAAGATGAGATATATGGGAACAGTAAACAAACAACATAAGCTTTCATTTTTGGAAGCTAAGCGCGCGCTTTCTTTTTCTTGAACGAGAATATTTTCGTTACAGAAACTAAAGTGAAGTTCATTTGAAGCCTCCTAACGCGGCTATTACAAACAGAAAATCAATATAAAGTTGTGAACAAGTACAATTAAAGAGTTTCCTTCATGATATCACCCATTCTATTGCTTATGAAAAGTACAAGAAACAATTCAAAGAAAATAAAAGAACATCTTAATCTAAAAGGGTTTTAAAGAAAAAGGAAGATGGTGACCCAAAACCTTTTGCAAATGTGTGGCATCCTAGGATGAAAAAAAAATATATCAGATAAATCAATAAAAAGAACACAAATACCAATGTGATTGCAGAAACAAAGTACAAAAGAATCAGTTTCTTCAGTTGTTCTGGTCTTAACTTCCTGATGACCAAATCTTGTTTTTTTTTTTTTTTCATTTTCTTTTCTTTTAGAAAGAAAAAACCCCAACCCTAAAATTATTATTCACATTTTTTTTTTCCTTTTTCATTGGTATTTTTGCAGGAGTCATCCATCACAAACCCACATGAGCCAGAGTGGTTGAAGTACTCCAACTTCTGGCCTGACCCTGACAATCCGGATCATCATGGGTAGAAGCAACCAACAAACAAGAAAAAGAAAAAAAAGAATAAAGAAAATAATCAAGAGAAACCCTATATATAGAGACAACATTATTATATCAGCGTCATTATACTACTAGTTGAAGCCTTGCCTGAAGTTCTTTTTCAACAAGATCATGCCAAGAAACCATCTACAAAGTTTTTTCCCTTTGAGTAAAGGTGTGAATCCCATTAATTTGGTACAAAATTTTGGGCACAAAATTTTACTTATCGGTAATTATTTGGTTGTTGAATATACGAGTTACGTTCCGAACAGTTAACTCATATTACTGACATTTTGTGCCCAAAATTTTGTACGGGTGTTTTGTGGTCCAAAGATTAGTCTTTTCTCTTTTAGGTTTGATGATCATCATCATTCATGGGCATGGCTCAACAGAAGAAGTAACTGTTCAACAAACCCATGTTGGAAAAGAGAAGAAGATCACAAAAGGGGAAAAAGGAAGGAGAAACAAAGAAGAAAAGAAAAGAAAAGAAAAGAAAAGAAAGGAAAGGAAAAGAAAAGAAAGCCCAAGAAAAGGCTGCTGCTGCTCCTGTTGTTGATTGTTCTCTCCTGACAACAATATATACAAGGGAAAACCAAAGACCCAAATCAAAGTACTCCTCCTGCATGAAAATCATCACCATTATCATTACATTATCACTTTTATAGGCTATTCTTTTTTATTTGTTTATTTTTAGCACCTCCTTTTCTTTGTAAAATTTCTTTTCTAAATTATTTATTGTTAATTATTACAAAGACAACAGAAATATATAGAATGAATTTGTGCAGATTTTTAATTTGCAATACTCAATGAGGATCCAATTATTTCCCCTTACAGAATGAAGATATTTAATACTCCCTCCGTCCCAGACTAAGAGTCTTACTTTCCATTTTGGTACGTTCCAGACTACGAGTCCTATTCCTAAAATGGCAAATAATCTTTACTATTCACCCCACTCATTTTCTCTCATATTTTACTTTTATACTCACAACACCAATCAAATCAATATTCTCTCCCACTCATTCTCTCTCCTACTTTACTTTTACACTCACAACAACATTTACATCACTTCCAATATTTATTAATAAGCGTGCAAATGAGGGGTAGGACTCTTAGTCCGGGACGGAGGGAGTAGTATTCACTTGTCTCTTAAGTAATCTCTTACTCCCTCCGTCCCAGTTTAAGGTTCTTACTTTCCTTTTTGGTATGTCTCAGTTTAATAAGGTTCTTAGTTGCTTTATTCCTTAAATGACAAATGATGAATAGTGTTTTGGACATCCTTGTCCCCATAAAATTCATATATTACAAAAAACCATCACTTGCTCATCTACTTATCACCCACTTGCTTTATGAATAGACAATTATATCCTCCACACACTACTATTCTTGACTCAAATTTGTCTTTGTTTCTTAATAAGAGTGTAAAGTCAAAAACTAAGAAACTTAAACCGAGGTGGAGGGAGTACTTATATAATTATGTGACAAAAAAACTATAGGGAGACAAACAAATTTTAGGCTTTCCATTCGTATATCTTCATAAACTTGAAATGATAATAAACACATCAATAGAAATGGATTGAATATATTTTGAAATTTCATATGAGGTGGAATTCTTCATAAAATGGAGGCAAGTTAGATGCGGCTCGGGTGGAGCCACCTTATGTATTAAGGGGGCACATCTTTTAAACTTTAGCACGAGTATGGTTTTACAAAAAAATTGTCTTGTTAGCATAGAAATCGTAGTTTATCATTTTTGCGCCTCTTTACATTAAGAAATAAGTACTCAATAGTACTCCCTATATTCCTAAATGAGTGTCCATTTTCAAGAAATTTTTGTCCCAAAATGAGTGTCTTTTTTTTAACATAACTTTCTCCCTAAATGTTTTTTTTCGAATTTTTTTTCACCGGTTTCTTTATACGTGCAAAACTAAATGTTTGGAAATGAGATTACAAGATTATATATGAATATTTGCTACCAAATTGTACAACAAAGTTGAGATTTTTAGTGTCCCTTAAAATAAAATTTGGACACTCATTTAGGGACAGAGGTAGTATAAGTTTTCCCTCCTTAATTTATATTACTACATCTGTCCCTAATGAATGTCCGAAAAAATTTCAAATTTACTCTTGGCCAAGAGAAAATTCAAAAAAAATATCTGGAATAGAGTAAAAACAGAAGTCACATTTTAGGTCATTCAATTCTATCCCTTTGGAGTTTTCCGTTAGTGTATGTTAGTGTGTGAGAGATGGAAATGTCTTTATCATTTGCCTTTATTCTATTCCATATTCTTAGACCCTTTTTCTCTAGTATATCTAGTAGTGTATGTCGAGATATGCTTATGTATATAATTCAATAAGTGTTTGTGTGAGAGAGGGGGAGAGAGAGAGAGAGAGGGGAGAGAGAGAGAGAGAGAGATGAACGTGCATGTGCATGGGAGGGGGGCAGGGCATATCTTTCATCTTTAAGCTTTTGAAGGGACGTTGTGTTTTGCATGAATAAAGCTAGCTATCAAGCTAGAAATTTTTTAAAAATACTCCATCCGTTTTAATCAGTATTATTACGAATGAATTTGAGTAATAATTTTAAATTTATTTTATTATTCTAATGAAAATATAAAATTTGTTACTGATAGTATTTTTGATGATGTGGAACAACAAAGTTTTAGCTTTTCATTTGTACGATTAAATTAGTTTAAAGTTATTGCTTTTGATTAAGAACAGTCCGAAATTGCTTTTGATCATGATTTTAAAATGGAGGAAGTGCTAAACAAAATACTGCTTTTGTCTGAAATTACTTTTGATCAAGAACAATCCAAAATTGCTTTTAATTAAAGAACGATTTCAAACATTTATTTGAGGATGGAAGAAGTAATAAACAAGGGCCGTAGGTTGAGAGAAAGAGAGAGAGTGAGGCAGCTTCAGTGTAGTTTCTGGAGGGATTTAAAGACATATTCCATGAGAGGAATATCGAAATATCAGAGACAAGAATAAACTTTACACCTACAATATTACAATTATAGAAAATATTTTTAGACTGCCACAGTTTAGTGGTTAAAGATAAAAAAAGAGTGGTACCTAACTTTTATTAAAGATTATTTCAGAATATTTAGTACTGCAAGTGGTACGTATTATTATATGAAAGTGATTTGGTCATTTTACAAGGTACTCTCTCTGTTCTATCCCGAAATGATATTTTCATTTGCCATTTTTCATTGTCTTAAAAAGGTTTTTCTGTTTCTACAATTTAAGCTTAACTGTGCATTAAAACAACATGACTAGTGAAACAAGTGTTACTCCCTCCGTCCCAAAATATTTGTAGTTTTAGGATTTTTCATACAAATTAAGAAAAGCAATCAATGCATGTCTAATGGACTAAATTACCCTTGAAATATTACAAGTACCAAGACAATTAAATGCTTTTACAATGACAACTACCATCATAAATAAGGGTATATTTGACAAACAATGTCAAAGATGTCTAGATAAAAGCAAAACTACAAACATTTTGGGACAAATTTTAACCTCTTAAACTACATATATTTTGGGACGGAGGGAGTAATATTTTTAAAAAGTTTGAGTAGTCAAATATAAAGATCATTTTGATATAGAGGGGTATATCGATTCAGAAATTTTTGAGGAAAACTAGTTCTTCCTTATGTTTTATGAGGTTTAAGGCTTAGGGTTTAAAATTTAGGATTTAAGGTTTAAGGGTTAAAAATGGATTTTTTATAACTAATCGATGAACTAGTTTCCCCCAAAACCTACTCGTATGAATTTACTAGCACTGCGGTCAAATAATACATCGTATCAGTCCCCAAATCACACCTGATTTTTATCAAAATTAATTGACAACGAATGATTTGGGAGGGTGCGTGTAATAATCAAAATACCCTTCTATGGGAGCCAAACTTGATACCTCTTCCTGAATGAGAACTCTGCACACACTCGGATACCACTAGGCTAAGAGGCCTTTGGTAATTATCATGTTTTTCGATAGCATGTTTTTCATAGCACAGATTCGTAAGTAGGCAGGTATATTAGCAAAATAAAAGTCAAAACAGAAAACAAAAACAAAACAAAATACTTCATCTGTTCTTAAATGAATGTCTATCTTTCACAAATTTTATCCTAAAATAAATCTTTTTTGAAAAAAAAACTGTCCTAAATATTTTTACCGGTTTTTTTCTACTAATCTCTTTATACTTGCAAAACAAAATATTTGGAAAGAGAAGTACAACAATATACTCCCTCCGTCTCATTTGAAGCTTCACCTTTTACCGAAAAGGTATCCCGTTAAAAGCTTCATCATTTCCTAAAATAGTAAAAAATGTAGGCCCCACTTGTCATACTCACTCACTTTTTCCTCTCACATACTCCCTCCGTCCCTCTTTAACTTACAAAAATTTGGTTGGGCACATTAATTAAGGAGAAAGAGAAAAAGTTGATGTGTTGTGAGTATAGAGAGTTAGGTAGGAGAGGGAAAGTGGGGTAGAGAATAGTAAGTGGATAGTTGTTGTGAGTATGACAAGTGGGTCTCATTATTTTAAAAGTGTTAAAACATTTCCTTTTTGGGTCTTTGTAGATTAAAGTGGAACAACCAAAAGGGTAATTTTTGTAGATTAAAGAGAGACGGAGGGAGTACTTAAATTATGGGGCCCACTTGTCATACCCACTAACTTTTCCTTCTCACATATTTAAATTGTAGGTCTCACTTGTCATACCCACTAACTTCTTCCCTCTCACAACCATTCTTACACTCATCACTTTTCTTAATTTGTGTGTCATCACCTAAATGGTGAAGCTTCAAATGGGACGGAGTGAGTATATGAATCGTTGCCAGTAAATTATATAAAAAAATAGAGATTTTCAGATGTCCCTTAATTTGAAATTTGGATATTCATTTAAGGACGAATGGATAATTGAAAATGAAAATCTAAGTTAAATGGATGTAACATTGAACCTAAAAAGTTGGAATTGAATTCCTTCGACTTTATGGTAAGATTTTGGTTGATTTTAAAGAAGGAACAGGAAGAACTGTAGTATACTATGTATTAGGGTTTGTAAGGAGGAGATTCGGTCGCATAAACAAGTTGGAAGCAGAATATTATACTTATAAAATAGGGACTTGTATAATGAACAAAGTCACACACGTAATGGTATGAGGAATATTATCACAACATGCACTGCATGGATGTCAAATGACACCTTTTCTTGATTCTTAAATAGATTGATACATAAAAACTAAACACCAACTTTTAAGACTCCAATCCGTTCATCTACAAACTTAGATTACACATGTATATTTGTGTGAATCTGGAAATATACTTCATCTGTGTTCAGTGGCGGATCCAGGAATTATGGTCAGTGGGGGCCAAAAAAAATTCACATTACGACCAGTGGCGGAGCCAGGAATTTGAGGGAGGGAGGGGGGGCAAGACTTTTTTGGGCCAAACGAATAATGAACGGGGGTTCGGGGGCAGCGCCCCCGAATTTTTTTTTTGGGTGTACTCCTATATATGTATTAGTACTTACCTGGGGGAGGAGGAAGTAGTAGTAGTTGCTGCTAGTCCAGGCCAAGAAGGGAACATTTCCAGGCCAAGAAGGGAACATTTCCAGTGTAGCTGCTGCTAGTCTAGGCCTTGATGATCCTGATGCTCCTGTGTATAAAGCTGCACAACAGAATGACAAAAGCAACAAAAATCTCTTGAGAATCATCAGCAAAAAAGAAAGAGAAAAATAAAAAATTGTTAGCAGCAAAAATACATTGTAGTAACTTTTTGGCGTAACAAAAGTATTTTACTTCAACATAACCATGTAGATTGAGATGTTCAACATTTACAAATCACACCTACCAAAAGAAAACTAAAAATATGAAATATTTTACTTCTAACATCTACAATTCTCCTCGACGGGGTGCCATCTTCTGAAATCTTTGAAAAACAGCCTCATTTTCTACTAAATTGAACATGTCTCGCTCAATATACACAACTAAACAATCATTTATCCACTGGTCCCCCATACGATTGCGCATATGATTCTTTATAACATTCATCGCGGAGAAAACTCTTTCCACTGAAGCGGTTGCAACCGGAAGTACTAATGCCAAAGTGATCAACAAATAAACATAAGGATATGTTTGGTGCTTTCTAGTGTTAACCATCATCTTTGCAAGCTCATGAATCCCTTATCATTAGTTCGCACATCCTCAATGTAAGTCTCTAATTGACTCTTTAGCAAAAACAACTCTGCAGCACAAAAATCTTGAGGATAAAATTCAGCAAGGCGCATCAAACATTGCTTGTCATAAGCAACAAACAAATCATTCGGACTTAGACATGCCAAACAAAGAAGAAGCTCGGTAGTAGTCTCGTTGAAACGGTTATTTAGCTCTTGAAGCTGAAAATCAATCACTGCACAAAAGAAGTCAAACCGATAATAATGCATATTCGTCCTTTCAGGGGCTCTACGTCTTGACTTTCCTGGAGATACATATTTGTCATCCATGCTTGGGACACTTATGTTCATTTTTTGACAAAAGATAACAACTGCATCTAACAAAAGAAGTCAAACCGATAGTCTACTCGAGAATGCTCTACAAAAGGTTTAACAATGTTTCGGAGATGCTGATTCTCATTCATCAAAATGTCACATTTTTGTCGTGCTTGGTTGTGAAAGCTGTTGTGCTTTCCTTCGTGATCCCGCAATTTATCTTTTTTCTTGAAATTTCTATAACCAACATCACTAAAACAATCTCCTCCTCCTTTTGCACTACTATTTGGTTTAAAAAGATAGCAAAATAAACAAAATGCAGCATCTTTGGATACACTATACTCTAACCAAAGTGGAAATCCTCAAACCAAGTAGCTACGAACCTTCGAGAGATTTGCCCCATTTGTGTTTGCACAAAATCATGCTCTTTAGGCTGACATGGACCTCTTTGTAGATACTCGCGTCGAACTTGATCCTTCAAATCAGGATGATAATCTGCCATCTTTTTCCTTAGTCCGGGATCATGAGGAAGATTGCTAAAATTGAATTCTCCACGACTTTGTTTCAACCTTTCACTCTCTGCTATAGGTGGAGACAATTCAGACAAAGCTCGTTTGTAATATTTTTCCATATTCTGCAAAAAAAAAAAAAAAAAAAAAAAAAAAAATACAATCAGTAAAGTGAGATTGTTCACAAGAACAAAAGTAATGTTGATTTCAATAATCCAAAGTGATTAAACAATCTGATTGAGTTGTAAAAACTCAAAATTCAAATCAAACCAAAAACAATCCTAACCCTAATTGAGAAATCAACATTTGAATAGAGAAATCAACATTGATGAAGTTCTTACCTAAATATTTGAATAGGGAAGAATATAGAGAATAGAATTTGCTTGAGAATCGGTAGGTTGAAGAAGCCCCTCTGTCGGCGTCGGCGTAGATTGTCGATCGCTGAAGACGAAGTCGCTCTTGCCCCCCTTTTTTTTTTTTTTTTTCCGTTCAACTGTGATACTATTGGGTGAGCTTTATATTTATACTTAAAGCAAAACGACGTCGTTTTACTTATTAAAAAAAAAAAAAAAAAGTCAAGGGGGGGCAATTGCCCCTGCTTGCCCCTACATACCTCCGCCTCTGATTACGACAATGTTCAAATTAATTAATTTTACTTTGTTTGATAATACTCAGTATATGACATTATAAATGCAAAATATTTATATATGTTAAAATAATAGCATAGTAATTCAAAAGATATTAATATAACATTTACTTGGAACTCTTGCACCTTTCTATAGTTTATATAAAAGTTTCATACAAAAGGCTTTAAGGCACGAATAACACCAACATATTAAGTACTTCTTCCGTTTTAAAACAATGTTTGAAAAAATAATAATTGAAAAGTCATTTGGAATGGGGAGTATCTTTCATTGTGATTATATTTTTTTAAAAATAAATATGTAAAATGTCTGTAATTTTTATGCACTTCATGAAATCAATTTATTGGTAGAAATGAAGTTATTTTCCATATTTTTGTAATTTTTGTAGTCTATAATTCATTTAATTGTTTATATAATTAAGTTTCCTTATTTTTATCTTAAAGAAGGGATGAAAAGAAAGAATTTAATATAGTTTTAATATTTTCATCATAGTGAAAAGAAATTACATTATACCATACAATTATTTATTTTTTACACCTGTTATTTAAAATGCACAATTTAAGACATAAAATTAGTTGTAGTGAGTTTTTAAACAATGAATAAAACAAAAAACAAAAGTACAATGGTCGCTGCTGGGACTTGATCTTGGGACTCGAGGTAAAACAACAGTTGCTTTACCAGCTTGGCAAGCAAATATATACTACTTTTCTATAACAGTTATATTATATACAGTGTACGAAAAAAAAAAAAAATTGAAAACTCAGTGGGGGCCGTCGCCCCCGCTCGTCTCTTAATAGATCCGCCCCTGTCTGTGTTCCAAAATATGGCTAGAAAAGTAAATATTCATATTTTTTTAAAAGTTTAAATTGTTTAGTGTAAAAATCATTTTGATTTGAGACAGAAGGAGTATATGGTTAAATATTATGTTTCACACTGAGATAAGAGGTGGACTACAATGAGATCTTCTCGTCAGTGGTCAGACACACTTCGATCAGAGTGTTGCTAGCGATAGTAGCACAAAGGGACTTGGAGCTTGATCAACTAGACGTCAAGACAGCTTTCTTGCATGGAGAGTTGGAGAAAGAGATATACATGACACGGCCGGAAGGATTCCAAGTTCCTGGTAAGAAAGATTATGTTTGCAGGTTGAAAAAGTTCTTGTATGGACTTAAGCAGTCGCCTAGGCAGTGGTACAAGAGGTTTGACAGCTATATGACAGAGATCGGATACACGAGGAGCCCGTATGATTGTTGTGTGTATCAAAATAAGTTGGTAGATGGGTCGTACATCTATTTGGTGCTCTATGTAGATGATATATTGATAGCAGCAGTCAAGAAGTCAGAGATTCAGAAGCTGAAAGACTTATTGTCCGCAGAATTTGAGATGAAGGATTTAGGTAGCGAGAAGAAAATTCTGGGTATGGAGATTTATAGAGACAGAGGCAAACGAAAATTGTTCTTATCCCAGAAAGGTTACATCAAGAAAGTTTTAGAGATGTTTGGTATGTCGACAGCTAAGGCTATAGATACTCCGAGTGCAGCGAATGCACGGTTATCAGTCGCGTTTGGGCCCAAGTCGGTGGAGAAATAGTATATGGCTCGAGTACCCTATGCTAGTGAAGTTGGTAGTTTGATGTATGCTATGGTGTGCACTAGGCCGGATTTGCACAGGCAGTTAGTGTTGTTAGTCGGTTCATGAGTAATCCGAGTAAGGAACATTAGCAGCTTGTGAAGCGGATCTTTAGGTATCTTCGGGGTACTAGTGACGTCGGTCTCATCTATAGAGGTGGAGCAGAATGTGTAGTCGAGGGGTTCTCAGATTCAGACTATTCGGGTGATGTTGATACAAGAAGATCTATGACTTGATATGTATTTACTCTTGGTGGGATCAGTTGTCAGTTGGAAGGCTACATTGCAGACGACAGTGACGTTGTCTACAACAGAAGCAGAATACATGGCATTGACAGAGTCCGCTAAGGAAGGAATATGGTTGAAGGGATTGATCAGCGATCTTGGGATACATCAAGATCAGGCTATTATTTATTGCGATAGTTTGAGCGCGATTTGTCTAGCCAAGGATCAAGTTCATCATGAGAGGACCAAGCACATTGATGTCAGATATCATTTCCTAAGGGATGAGAAACGGGTAAAGGTGAAGAAGGTAGGGTCGGCGGACAACCCTGCAGATATGTTCACAATGCCTGTGACGGGGAGCAAGTTCCAACATTGTTTAGACTTGCTTAATGTTCGCAGGTATTAGATAGCAGAAGAGGCGAGGTGGGAGAAAAGATTTGTTGTCATGGAGATTCAAAGTCAGGGTGGAGATTGTTGGGATAGTGCCTTTGAATTTGGGACGCCAAGTTAGAGGATTATAGAATAGGAAAATTTTGTAATTCCAAGACGGAGCAGGATTACAATAAGGATTAGTTAGTCCTTTTGAGACAAGACTTTTGTACTCCTTATTGGTTCAGAGTTAGGGATTATTAGTTAGTCCTTTTGGGACAAGGACTATTGTAATCCTTATCAGGAATGAATTATTAATCCTTTAGGAATTAATAAAAGATATTCCTTATGTCTTCAGAGAGAGATCAATAATTCTATATCTAGGGATTAGCACAGTCAGGAATTTTGTGACCAAAATTCTTGCTAGTATAGATCAGTGTGATCTTGTAAACGTTTCTCCAGATTGATAATAATATTCTCTCCCCTTCCCATGGACGTAGCCAAATTGGTGAACCACGTAAATCTGTGTTTTTGTGATTGCTTTACTTTTCTCATTAAGTCTTATTAATTGCTCTAACATACATATTATATAGGCTATGTTAGACCTTAATCTGACTGCTATGTAGTCGGATCTCTTCCAAAAGGCATCACCTTTTTTTCTTATTGGAAGTATAAAACGAGTTTCACCTCGGACAACAAACTATATCAGTAAGGCCAAAATATGTTTAGCCCCCCAAAGTATCCACCAATTCCTACTTTGCACCCCAAACCCAATTTTGTCCCAAAGTAACCCTCTAATTTTCTATTTGTCCCAGTTTGACCTATGACCCCCTATGACCCCAAACGACGTTAGAAAATTAACAAGAATTAGTCATGTGCATGCCATGTGATGGGTATTTTGGTCATTTTCTTTGAAAAGGGAAGGACAAAAATGTCAATTTGTTATAATGGTGGTAATTGTTTTCTCCACCCAACCCCCACCAGTTAATAACCACCACCACCACCATTTCTCCAAAAATCCGGCAACCACCACTACCCATTTCTGACCGTCTCCACCACCCAATTTCGGCCGCCACTACCCAATTCTGGCTGCCACCACCAATATTTCTTCAAAATCACCAATTTTACAAAATTAAGAAACAAATTAGCAAAAACAAAATCACAATAGATTCTCCCAAATCACCAACAATTCAAAAATCCAAATAATTTTTACCGAGATAAAAGAAAAAAATATCAACCCAAAATCTCAGATCTGGGGAGGGATTCAAGAGATCACATGGATTTGATCTTTGCAATGAATCAGATGATTAAAAGTCATGGTGGTTATGGTAAAAATCAAAGATGAAGCGGAGGAGCTTAAAGGTAGCTAGGTGATGGGCAACAATGGGAGTCGGACATGGCAGACTAACGGAAGACGAAGGGAGGACATGGCAGGTAGAAGGAAGGAAAGTCGGAGGTTGGTGGTAATAGAAAGACGAGCTGGGAATGTGAGGTGGGTTGGTGACCGGGGTTAGGAGGATGAAGAAGGGAGATGGTGGTTATGGAGGAAGAAGAAGAGGGATGAAATATTGGGGTGCAATGGAGGGGGGCGAATCTGGAGGAATTAGGGGTTTTCTTTTATCTTTTTCTTTTTTTTATCCTTTTTTTTAGGGGTTAGTTTATTATTTTGGATAAAATACATTTGTTATTGTAAATAATATTTCATAATATCTTTTTTATATACAATAATGATATATAATATTAAAGAGAATAATAAATTAAAGGTTAAATAGAAGTTAACAAGAAAATGACCAAAATACCTTGCACATGACTATTTCTCGTTAATTTTCTAACGCCGTTTGGTGTCATAGGGGGTCATAGGTCAAACTGGGACAAATGGCAAATTAGAGGGTTACTTTGGGACAAAATTGGGTTTGGGGTGCAAAGTGGGAATGGGTGGATACTTTAGGGGGCTAAACGTATTTTGGCCTATAAGTAAGTTGCGAGATTTGACATTTGAGAATACTTTAGCTGATGCAGCAGAACAATTTTTTGTCAAAAAGAATCATTATTTAGAGAAAGTGACAACAACCAAGTCATTAACTGGTAAAGAATGTAATCCCTCCGTGCCAGTTTAAGGTTCTTGGTTTTTTTTGTTGTTTCTCTAAAGCAACTTTGAGCAATAATTATTGGTTAATCCAATTATCGTAATGAAGATCTAAAAGTTGTTATTGATAGTATTTATAATGGTGTACCAATAACAATAACAAGTTTTAAAATTTTCATCACTTGCTAAAAGTTCCTTCAAATAAGCCTCTAAAAAAACTAAGAACCTTAAACTGGGACGGAGGTAGTATTCCTTATGCTAATCAGGTAAACCCCATACCATTAATTTTTGGAATATACCTTCCTTATGCATATGAATACCCCCTAAATTATTAGCCTGTGTTTTACTTCTTTGATGGCCATTTTTCTTTGATCACTTGCAAACCCCCCAGACCATCAATGGTTCAGATAAAGCGATTCAGAATTACTTCAATTGCTCATCCTCACCTCCTACCTACAACAAACCACCATCATAGCAGCATCGCAAACTCTCATTTGTATATTCTTCCATGCTATGAAAACCGGTCCTAGTCCCAAATTGACACTTGCTGGCAGTGGCGGGGACACCTACTTGATAAAGCACAACAGTTACCATCATACTACACAAACTTAAGATATTGGGTGCACGTGCAACCAGTATTTATAGCGTGTATGATGTATCTGTCAATAATTACCGGTAATTATTGGCAGCATGGGGAGGTAAATATGTTCTTGAAGCTCGAACGCATAACAAGTATAACGTTCACTTCAGATTATAACACCCCAAGATACATGGAATACTTCAAGCTTTTCAACTGTGAGTTGTGTGCACGCTCAAGCGCCTCAAAATAAACAAAGTGAAGAATAAATATATTTGAGATAGAATACAAAAGACGTGGTACCCAAAACACTGGAAACAAATAATTGTATCGACACAATATTCTATCTTAATCCTAAAATAAATACTATAATAATACAAAAGTCAAGACAACACATAACAACTGCTTCAATAGGATAACTTATCATCAAACGCCAATTGAATACAGAGTATTTCCCACTTGGCCTTTCTTGTATAGGTATATAAACTACAATCCTAGCTAACATATCACTCCGCAGTAAAATAATAAGTCGTACACTAAAATAAGAGCTTAGTAACTAGTATAAACAAATGGTATGATCAAACTTGCAAACACTGCATTTTTATCGCGTGGGGGAACCTAACAAATTCCCAGTAAGAAGCCTGGTTGCTTTAACTAGTGGAACGCAGCCGCAGATCTATAACTTTTTTTTTAATTGGTGCACAAATTACGCTATAAAGATTTCAGATGTAAATTGTGACAAAACAAATGCTTGTAAAGTTACTTGAACAACCTCGAGGTGAAAAGCCTCCCACTTTACCACTAAGTTAGACAAACTAATTTATTTAGTGATCCACACCTGGTGAATAGCAGGGAACTAGTTTTCAAACTACAATCACACAAAACTTGACATAGTTCAATCAATCTCATAAAACTTGTTGCCTTGGACCAGAGCAAATGAAAGGTAAATAACGTAGAGCATATGGGAACATGAGACATAGCTTCTTAAGAAGCACAGAACGATTTCATTGATAAACGACCAATATCTTTCACTGATTACCGACAAAAAAAGGAAGAAAAAAAGATAAATATATACAAATGCAGGGGCAAATCATACCTCGCCCATGTGATACGCCACTCTGAGGAGTTCCTCAAAGTGTTCTTCTTCCATTATTCTTGTTCCTCATTCTCTCTTTCAAAAAAAACCAAGAGTACTGGAAGCGTGGAAATAGATCACTTATCTAAACTTAGTTCCATAATGCTACACTGTTCAAAAGCCACCCCCATATTTTCTTACTGCAAATGAAGGGTTTTGAGCTTAGCAGGCGTGTGCCTCTGTGAGCCTCCTAGAGACAGGGGAAAAGCCACCAGAAACCTTCAAAGATGAGAAGAGGCACGAAAGCTTGGTTATTATGGGTTTTGACTTTGCCACTCTTGGAATAATCGCAAGCTCCTTGCTGTTATGAGGGCTATGATAGCCTTCCAAATCTTCTTTTGTAATTAAAATAGCATCTGCTGAAGGAGAAATTGGAGTAGTGGACGGTTTTGTAACTAAAACAGCATCGGATGAAGGAGAGATAGAAGCTACTTGACGCCGCGTGTATGCTTGAACAGCCTGCTCAAAGCAATATGGAAATTCAAGAATCTTTAGGTCGAGAAAAGAGGGATGAAAAATATTAAATGTTTCAGAAGTTGTTATTATCACTATCAAATGATCACATCCAAATATGACATAGTAAAGGTTCTAATGACTAAATTTGCAGAGCATTGTCAGTCTCATTGACAGCACTACTCATCCTCTAGTTAATGTGAAAGCCACATTTTCGCCCAGACAGTTTACTTTCTAAAAATTCTCTGCCACGGTACTTGTCCTTGTTTGGCTGTAATAGTTTTATGGGGAAAATTGCATTCTAAAAGAGTACGTTTAGAACTACAGTCAACCTTCCACCAACGACTCCCTATAATTCAGGTAATGGATGTCACTGGCTTGTTCTGACTTGTATATTTAGTTATTGTACTTGTTTCATGAAATAGTCAGAAAAGGAAAACAAAGATTCTTTTTGTGTTAATTCTTTCGTTAATATAAGTAGATAATTATATTAATGTCATCCAACGAGTGTAGTTACTGAGAACACATTTGTAGTTTACCTTCCACTGAGATGGAGCCAACAGCACTCTAGGTCGTATGGACCGGACATATTCCAAAGCAGCTGCCGGGGTCATGTGCTTGTACTCCACCTGCAAATTACAAAAGCCAAAACTCAATTCTGAAGTTTAAAGAGAAAGGACTTACAATTCATAACAACAAATGAAAGCTGCCCAGTAAACAATAGCAAGAGAAAAACTACGTGGGAAAGAATTGTACCAAATAGCAAAGGACAATCGTTGTACTCCTTCCCCTCCCAGCTTTGCAGTGAACATACGTAGTCCTACCACTGCATGCATTCTCTGTAACCAATAAATGGAAATATTAATACTCAGCCGGTCAATGTTGGCCAGAGAAAGAGTATTAGCTGGACGACAAAGATACTTCACTCACTGTGAATGAATTCTACAGCTCGGTTGATGTCCCCAAATGATGGAGCAAAGAGGTAGTCTCTCGTAGGAATAACCAGATGATCTATCCCATGCGCCTGAAATATTCGTGAGTGAAAAAATGAACATTTGCCTTTTCTTAGGCTAATAAAACAAATAAACAAACAAATTAATTGCAACCATGGGGAACCACATTAGAATGGAGAATTACAGGCAACTCCAAAATAGAAGCACCTACTTAATATCAAACAGGGATTGATGACCAGCATATAAGTAGTACTACATACTTTGGAAGAAAAGTTGCTAAAACAACACATTGTTCTTAAATAGGTTGAAAGCTATTAACTCCTAGCAAGATGCCGAAGCCCCCAAATTTGGCTTCTGAAATCTTGAGCCACACCATATACTTGTATTTGCGAAAAAGAAACTCGAGACTTGAGAGACTAAAGATTAAGGTTTGAGGTGATAGCCAACAAGACTATTTACTAGGTTCAAAAGAATTCGAGGAGAAAGGCTTGTAAAAAGAGAAAAAAGGGAAATTCATGTATAAGAATTTATAAATCATGTCGTAAGCACGATTCCAACAACTGAAATGGTTACCGAGAATGCTAACCTTTAACAGCCAAACAAGAGTTACTAATCTACATGCAGACAACAGCAAAGAAAATGAGTTCCAAGTAGTTAAGTCACTCACTTGGTACAATGAAGTAGGAACTAGAGTCTCATAGGGCTCATTGAGTGTGATAACACCACCAACACCAAGCTGCTTCAATCTAGGAACATCCTTGGGGAATGGAACGGCACCGAGCAAAACAAACTGGATACATATCGAGAGAAACAAATTAGACATATCTAAGACATTCACTTACAGACTAATCTCAACTGGAGCACAAGAAACATTAAACAAAGAAATCGAGAACAATCCACATTCTCTTTTCATTACAGATATCTTTTTCATTAAAGCTCCACTACTATAAACACAAATCAAAACCCCTCAATCACAAAATTTAATGTCTTTTCCTCTAGTTTCCTAATGCAAAATCTTTCACCACAAACATCAACCAAGCACATCCTTCAATACCCAACAAACACAAATTCACAATAAACACATCAAATTCTCCAGATTTATGTTACAATTTGACACTCAAATCCATTAAAGTTCATCAAGCAGCTTCATAATCATAACCAGCAAAAGCAAAAATAATCAAACAGCTTCATCAAATTTCAGTGTCAGTTCACTAAGTCAGAACAAAAATTATGAAGTTGAGTGAGAAGCGAACCTGATCAACATGATCCCACCATCTAAACTCAGTTTCAATCTTGTTCCGAAAAACATTATAAAGAAGCGTCGGATAAAACAGAATCCTAGCTCCAGCTCCGACTAAAGCTCTCTTCGCACCCACATGAACAACATGTCTTCCCCGACCACAATCTCGATCGTAATTCGCCTCACACTCACACTCACCATCATCCAAATCCTCGATCTTCATAAATATAGAACTTTTTCAACTTATCAATCGATCAGAAGAAGATTAACAATCTGAGTTTGGGACCGAATAGTTGGATTTAAATGGGATTTATAAAAGCCCTACTGCCTTCAATTTAAATTGTGGATTCGAAATTTGTTGCCAAATTGGGGGGAATAAAATTGGGAGAAGATTCAAGAAAAATGAAAAGAGTGTGTGATCTGTGAAGCGTTGGAATAAGGTTAGCGAATCAAACGCCACGCACAGTCAAACCTATGGAGCATTAAAGATGTTTGGACATTGTTAACCTTAGTTTTTTGATTATTTACGAGTTTGTCTTACTCATGGAAGGTATATTCTTTAATAGAAAAATATTATGCTTTTGCCATATCTATGTGAATCGATACTTTATCACTTCCGCTAAGGCTCCGTTTGTTTCGCGTAAAACAATTTTTTGGAAAATGATTTCCTGTAAAATGAAAATGTTTTCTGGAAAATGACATAAACGTGTTTTTTGTTGTTTGGTAAATCTAAGGAAAATGTTTTTCGGAAAATATTTTCATATGAAAATAATAATAATTTAATATGAGAAAAATAATTATTATGAGAAAAAATTGAATCTGGGTGGAGATTTTGGGTTGGGGTGGGATGGGTGGTTGTGGGGGTGGGGTAGGGGGTGTGTGAGGTAGGTGGGGGGTGGTGGGGGAGGTGTTCAAAAATAATTTTAATATGAGTATTATTTTTTTTGGGGTGGGGTGGGGGTAGGTGGTGGTGGTGGTGGGGTAGTGGGGTAGGGAGCGCGAATGTGGGAGTTGTAAGAAAATAAGTTTAATAATAGTAAAAAAAAAAAATGTGGGGGTGGGTAGGGTGAGGGGTGGGTGGGGAAGGAGTGAGTGGTGGGGTAGTGGGGAACGGGGAGGTGTTCAAAAATAATTTTAATATGAGTGATTTTTTTTATTTTTGGGTGGGTGGGTGGGTGTAGGGTGGTTGGGAGGGTGGAGGTGGTGGGGTAGGGTGGGTTGGGTTGGGTTGGGTGGTGGGGTAGTTGGAGGTGGTGGATAGGATGGATGAAGAGGGTGGTGTTAGAGGTGTAGTGGGTAGGGTGGGGTTTTATGGAGAGTTTGGTGTGAGTGAGAGAATTAACATTTTCCGGAAAATGACTTACTCAGTAAAAATCCGTAAGTCATTTTACTTAGAAAAGAGGGAAAACCATTTTCCGGAGGGTAGTGGGGAGCGGGGGAGGTGTTCAAAAATAATTTTAATATGAGTGATTTTTTTTTTTTTTTGTTTTTTTTTTTTTTTTTTGCGGGGGTGGGTGTAGGGTGGTTGGGAGGGTGGAGGTGTTCATTTTTTTTTTTTAATATGAGTGAAAAGAAGTTTTTTTTTTTTTTTAGGGGGTGGGGTGGGAGGTGGGGGTGGGGTGGGTGCTGGGGTAGTTGGGGTGGTGGAGATGTTCATTTTTTTTAAATATGAGTGAAGATTTTTATTTATTTTTTGTCGGGTGGGTGGGGTGGGGTGGTGGGGTAGGGTGGGGTGGGGTGGGTGCTGGGGAGGTTGGGGGTGGTGGAGATGTTCAATTTTTTTTAATGAGAAAGGAAGTTTTTTTTTTTTTGGTGGGGTGGGTGCTGGGGTGTTGGAGATGTTCAATTTTTTTTTAATATGAGTGAAAAGAAGTTTTTTTTTTTTTTGTGGGGTGGGTGGGTGGGGTGTGGGGTAGGGTGGGGGTGGAGTGGGTGCTGGGGTAGTTGGGGGTGGTGGAGATGTTCAATTTTTTTAATATGAGTGAAAAGAAGTTTTTTTTTTTTTTGGGTGGGGTGGTGGGGTAGGAAGGGGTTGGGTTGGGTGGTGGGGTAGTTGGGGGTGGTAGATAGGATGGATGAAAAGGGTGGTGTTAGAGGTATAGTGGGTAGGGTGGGGTTTTATGGAGAATTTGGTGTGAGTGAGAGAGTTAACATTTTACGGAAAATGGCTTACTTAGTAAAAATCCGTAAGTCATTTTACTTAGAAAGGAGGGAAAACCATTTTCCGAAAAATATTTTCCTCATTTTCCGGTGCGTAACAAACACCGGAAAATTGGGAAAACATTTTTCAGAAGTTATTTTATGCGAAACAAACGGAGCCTAATTGTTTTGATTTTGATTTTGATTTTCACTTGTTTAATTCAAGATCTCTAATTTTACATATAGTAATTGAAATATAACAGTTACTAAATGTAAAATTAGAGATTTTGTTTTTTAAATTTGCTTTATTTCTTCAATTCTAGTTCTTAATTAGGATTTTTTTTAAATTAGTTTCAATTTCTTTCCGTTGATATTTCTTTGTTTCTAATTCAGATTTTATTGATTAGGGTGATATATAAATCTCGAACCATTTCTCTAAATTTAATTTCAGATCTGATTTTGGGTTTTTTATTTCTATAACTCTAAGAACAAAATCAGAATTTTTGTTTTTTATCTTTGTTTGGAATAATTCAAGAGGAATGATGGTTGATTTGTGTTTGAGTTTATTTTCTTCTCCCCTTGTTGGGAGCCTTTGCATTCTCCCCTTGTAGGGAGCCTTGGTTTTTGTGTGATTGTTGTTGTTTGTTCGATCGAGCAATGTTTGGGAACCTCGGTTGGCTGTTAGCTAATCCAGATGCCTTAAACTATTGTGTTTTCAAAGCTAAATATTTTTCGAGCAGGGATTTTGTAAATGCCAAGAGTGGGCAGTGTCCAAGTTACGCTTGGAAAGGCAACTGTGTGTTCCAAGACATTGTGAAGAGAGATACGAAGTCAAATCTCTCTCTCTCTCTCTCTCTCTATATATATATATATATATATATATATATATATATATATAGGGTCGCGCTCCTGTGAGAACCATTTTATATGAGAACCGTGAGAACCAATCATAACCATTAGATTAGAAAAAAAATCAAGGGTCCAGATGTTAGATACATTGGATACACTTGGATACATTAGTTAATTTTCGAAAAACAATTGGATACATTAGTTTTTAACATAGTGTATCCAAGTGCAACACTTAGATACAATACTTATTAACCTATTGTATCCAAGTGTAATCGAATTTTTTGTAATGTATCTAAGTGTATCAATTGTATCTAACATATGGACCCTTGATTTTTTTTCTAATTTAATGGTTATGATTGGTTCTCACGGTTTTCACGATATTTAGGTTCTCATTTGAGCACCTACCTATATATATATATATATATATATATATATATATATATATATATATATATATATATTAAAGTTGGTGAGGAGAGCCATGGTGTTCCACATAGACAAGTCTTAGAGAAAGGTTGCATTTGGTGTTGCCACATCATTACCACTCTTATAAATAAGAGACTTTTCAAATTCTTTTTCCTAGCTAATAGTATTAGTTAATAGCATTAGTTACTATATAGGGTAACTATTATAGTTAACTACTATAGTAATTAATACTTATAATAGTAATAATTACTATAATAGGTAACTATTATAGTTAACTACTATAATAACTAATACTTATAATAGTAATAGTTACTATTATAGGTAACTATAATAGTTAACTATTATAGGTAACTATTACTCCCTACATCCCAAAGTAAGAGTCCTACTTTCTATTTTGGTACGTCCCAGAGTAAAAGTTTTTTTTTTCTAAAATGGTAAAGAATCTTTACTATTCATCTCACTCATTCTCTCTCCTACTTTACTTTTATACTCACAAAACCAATCAACTTATTATTCCCTCCCATTCATTCTCTCTCCTAATTCACTTTTACACTCACAACACTTACTTTACTCCATCATTTCTTAATCTACGTGCAAATGGGAGGTAAGACTCTTACTCCGGGACGGAGTGAGTAATATTTAACTATTATAACTAACTAATACTATTAATAGTATTAGTTAATTATAATAGTTAAATATAATTGTTAACTATAATAGTTACAATATAAGTTAATTATTATTATTAATAGTATTAGTTAATCACAATTGTTACAATATATATTAACTATTACTATTAATTATATTATTTAATTATATTATTTAATCATAATAGTTACTATATATGTTAACTATTACTATTAATACCATTGAGTTTTTTTAAATATTCATACAACAAACTTAAATGTACTTCTAAATTAATTAAAAAAATATTTATTACAACTATGTACAACCAAAGCTATGAAAATGTTTTGATTAATTTAAAATATACATATATTTTCAAATAAAATTATTATGTTAATTTATCAATTAACAACATCAAAAAAAATACAAAAATATTAACGGAACAGATTCCCGTGCAGAGCACGAATTACCTACTAGTATTGTGAATGATCATAAAATCCGCTTCCTGGGTGATACATGGCTTCATAATGGTGCTAGTGCATTTGGTGACATTGTAATTTTATGCACAAACACCCTCACTTGTCATCCCTCTGTTTACTTTTATGTAATCCAAAATGCCAATGTATTGACTGATATTATTTGGGTTGAGCCTCTAAAATTTGTGGAGAGCCTACCCGAAATCTTATGCTTTTGCATCTATGGTAGTTTGAATTTCAAAAAAAGAGTTAATTATATTATATTATATTATATTATACTATATTAGAATTATATTAAAATTCACATGCAAAATTTAAGATCAAATTAAATTAAATTAGATTTTATGAAAAAATAATAAAAATTAAAAAAAAAATCACTACTAAATTGATATTAAATTTATATATAATTTTTTTTATAACTTTTGTTAAATGACTATGCCACTTTCGAATGAGACTACAGTTTATTAGATTTTTATTAATAATGGAAAAAAGTGAAATAAAAATAAAAATACGGCTCTTATACTTTAATTATAAAAGACAAATATGTCTTATGTGTTAGTTATAAGAGTTGATTGATAGTTGTTTGACTAAATATGAGAGTCAACATTAATAAAATATTAATTTTTTAAATTTATTTTGTGAAAAATGAATCTTATACTTCAATTATAAAAGGAGAATATATTAGTCTTATACACCAACTATAAAAGTTTGACCGAGATTGACTAATTTTGACCAAATAATATCAACATTTGTTTTAAAAAATGGAAAAATGTGAAGTAAAAAAAAATGTTTCTTATATGTTAATTATAAGAAGCAGACTTGTCTTATAGTATAGTATATCTCAACTGTAAGAACTGACTGGAATTTGACAAAAAATGTGAAAATATTTCTCTTTATTGAACTTAATCTTATTTTAATAAAAACAAATGAATAGGAGATTATGTGGGTACAAATTTTGTTGCTAATCATACATAAAAAAGAAATGAGTTCATAAAAACATTGAAAAATATGGAAGGTTATAAAACCATTTAAAGGATTAAGATTCAAGCAATCATATTAGTTCATCCCTCACAATAATTACACATACTTTACATAATGAGTACTTTTCGTGTTGCCCCATATTAAAGGACCACACTTATCTCATCTTATACTATGATGCCATACAAAATAAATCAGCATTTCATTTACATGCACAATTTTTTTCATATCTTTGTGTAAATAACACAATGTTGTTTTACTGTCAATAACATTCACCATCAACTGTAACTTTGAGTCAAAAAGCACCGTGCATTGATGTGGGGTTATATAACTTTTTAACTTGTTGGATACAATTATGTTTTATTATTATTATTATTATTATTATTATTATTATTATTATTATTATTATTTGAGAGAGAGAATTGAATACAATTATGTCCAGAACTAAATTTCAAGCATTTCTTCATATATATATAGTAGGTGCTCAAATGAGAACCTAAATATCGTGAAAACCGTGAGAACTTATCATAACCATTAGATTAAGAAAAAATCAAGGGTCCATATGTTAGATACAATTGATACACTTAGATACATTACAAAAAAATCGATATTACACTTGGATACAATAGGTTAATAAGTATTGTATCTAAGTGTTGCACTTGGATACACTATGTTAAAAACTAATGTATCCATTTGTTTTTCGAAAATTAACTAATGTATCTAAGTGTATCCAATGTATCTTGATGAGACCGAGCCTTCTAGGCCGGATGTTCTGCGGTCCAAACCGATGCGACCTAATCCGCCTGAACCGGACCTGAACTCTTGGGGCCGAACCGGCGAGGAATGCGGGCAAGCAAGCCCGAGGGGCCCGATCTCCCTGATATATATGCCCGAGATGACTCTGTCTCCCACTATCCTGAGGAGCCCGTAGTGCCCAGCTGGCGCAAACGTACACAAGACGTCGCCTATTCGTATCTGACACACCATAACGGTTGGTGATGGAACCATGCTTCCCTGACAAACACGCCACCTTCCCAGCCACTCTCCTGACCGATCCACTGGGGACTCGCCACGTGTCCACCCAGTACCAGGGTGGTTAGTACCTTGTGCAGGTTTCTTTCCCTTGGTCATATATATACTTCTTTTCGCTCCCATGAGCAAGGTACGTGCTCTATCCTATTCACACACACAAGGTCTTCATTGAACCTTCTTCTTAGGTTTTCCTCAGAGATCTTACTCTCACACCCGAGGGCCTAAGCCGGATTCCAACCCGGCCTTGGTCTTAACGGTGTTCTTGTTTGTGTTGTGATCGGGATCAAGAGACAGCTAAATTGGAGTTCTATCTCCGTGACCCCAGAAACTTAGGGCGTCATCATATCTAACATCTGGACCCTTGATTTTTTTTTTTCTAATCTAATGGTTATGATTGGTTCTCACGGTTCTCATATAAAATGGTTCTCACAGGAGCGCGGCCCTGACTTTTCCTGGTATCCAAATCTATATATATATATATATATATATATATAATATATATATATATATATATATATATTAAAGTTGGTGAAGAGGTCTATGGTTTTGACACATAGACAAACATAGGTTAAAGCTTCATTTGTGTGAAGCCACATCATCACCATCCTAAATGTGTGTGACTTTTGATATTCTCATTACTAGCTAATACTATTAGCTCATAATATTAGTTATGATATAAGTTAACTATTACTATTAATAGTATTAGTTAACTATTATAGTTACTATGTAAATTAACTATTACTATTAATAGTATTAGTTAACTATTATAGTTACTATGTAAATTAACTATTACTATTAATAGTATTAGTTAAATATAATAGTTACTATGTAAGTTAACTATTACTATTAATAGTATTAGTTAACTATAATAGTTACTTTATAAGTTAGTTTTTACTATTAATAGTATTAGTTAACTATAATAGGTTATATACATTTACTATTATTAGCATTGGTTAATTATAATAGTTATTATATAAGTTAAATTATTAATTTGTAATATTAACTAATTATAATAGATACTATATCTATTAACTATTACTATTAATAGTATTAGTTTATTATAATAATTATAATAATAATTATTATATAGAGTAATCATTGCTATTAATATATATTAACTATTACTATCAATAATATTAGTTAATTGTAATAATTATTATAATAATAGTAATCATATAGATCAACTATTATTATTAACAGTGTTAATTAAAATAATGATTACTATTTTAGTTAACTATAATTAAAATATTTTTTTGAGAAATAGTATTGGTTTCCCGTGCAGGGCACGGGTTACCCGCTAGTATTTTAAACATTGAGCCTCGAGTTAATTTCGACTCTCATCCTTAAGCATTGTCCAAATTTTAGTGCCTACAATTTGGTATAGATTATTTATTTTGGCCCTCAATATTTTGATTTTCCAATTTTTAATAACTACTCCCTATGTTTTTAGATTAATATCTAAATTTCATTTTAACAGAGTTTTGAAATCTATATTTTTTATACAGTTAACAAAGATTCATAAACATATTGTTATCCGTTTTTCAAATATTTAGTTGTAACGCCCGTCCTAATTCATGTTAAATACTTGAACTTGCATATTATGTGCTAGTTTTACTTGAATTAATTTTTTAACTGCTTTAGAATATTAAGGTGGTTAAATGTCTAGTTTTGACTTTAGGGTCAATTGTGAAAAATAAAGTTTAGGGGCCTTTTTGTCAAAATTGAAACTTGAGGGGCCTAATTGCAATTTCTTGGAAGTTTCAAGTATATCAAGTGGGTTGCCTTCTAAGAAACATAATTCTTCTCAGTTTTTTCTCGATCCTTCTCTCTGTTTCATAAAAGGGAGTTCAGTTTTACCCTATTCTCGACTCCTCGCGATTAAATATTCCTCTGTTCGTGATTTTGATCCCGGATAAATATTCGTGGCGCTGAATAGAGCGTTTCCTGCCGAACAGAAATTTATTTGGGTGAATTTGATTTCGGAGTAGGTAAGTCACTAGCTCCCCCTTGCTTGTAATAACATGCCTATATGTTATTCTTGATACTTGTGCTTGTTAATTTCGCAAATTGAATTAATTTTGTGATACTTGTAAATTTGGGACAAAGGGAGTATTCGTATGAAAAACAAGAATGAAAAGCTTGAAACTGGGAATGGAATGACTTGGAAAAGTTAAGAAAATTATACTCCTACTCGTGAGACGGTAAAATATTAACTTGATTTAAATATTATTAGAAAAATTGTACCATTATTTGTGGTACGGGGAAATGAATGGAAGTATCCCTAAATGATTATATTAGTATATTAGAAAATTATACTTATACTTTTGGGACGGTGAAATATTTAAATGGAATAAAAAGAAAATTATTCTATTATTTGTGGAACGGTAAAAAGAAAGAGTTTCCCTTGAAATAGGTGTTTTGAACTTGTTAGCATACTTCTGGGTTTGTTAAAAGTGTTAGAAAAGTATACTCATACGCTTGGGACGGGGAATTATTCAACCTGGAAAAGAAATGAGCATTGGCCGGAAATGTGTAGTGTGCGACCGCACAAAATTTATTGGGCGACCGCCCATCTTTCTGAAATGTTTTTCAAAGGATTCACCTACTAGTGTGCGGCCGCCCAGTCCATTTTGAGCGCCCGCCCGGGTGCCCTGAAAAATAAAAAGTTTGTTTAAAGTTTGTATAAGTTGGAAGTAACCCTAGTTAAGGTATATAACCTTAATATAAGATGTCCTAGCAAGTGTTGTGACACCTTATGAGCATCAGAACTTGGTCTTGAACATGATTATTCAATGATTTGAATAGAGAATTTGAGCCTAAGAGTAAGAACTCTTTTATATGTCTTGAAAGTGCTAAGAACAAGCACTAATGTATTATATGTGTTTTGAAACCAATGTTTGTGTACCTTAGGGGCACTAGAACAATGTCTTGAGCTTGAACATCCAAAGTATAAGATTAAGAACTTGTAAGTATGAGATGTATAACTCATCTACTTAGCTTGAACTTAAAGTATAAGACAATCAAATCTTGTACATGACTTGAATATCCAAAGATTGGAATAATAACTTGAGTATAAGATAATTAATTCTTGTACATGTCTTGAACATCCATAGAAGTGGATTGAGAACTTGAATGTAAAATGATAAAATCTTGTACTTGACTTGAAACCAATACATGTGTATGGTAATAAACTTGAAAGTGCTATGAACAAGCACTAACGTGTTAGAACTATCCTTGATGTGTATGTGCAAATCTTGCACATAATTACTTGATAGAATTTGACTTGTTGATTACTTGATATATGGTATGAATAACCAAAGAGTTGGAATATAGAACTAGATAGAGAATGAACAACTCTAAGACATACTTGAATCTAATAAGTGTGTATTGAAAGTGCTATGAACAAGCACTAATGTGCTAGTAATTAGTTTTAATCGTGCATATACTCAATGAAGTATATAAAGTATAAAGAAGATATCTTGTTCCTGAGATAGGTTCCTAAGAAAGAGGGACTAGTGTAATATGAAGATAATTCATAAAACAATTATTATAGAACACAATATGTGTTGGAAAATGTATTCGATTATTAGCTATAAATATACGCGAGATATGATTGTGACTAGGTACAATACGACCTATTCGACTACGTGCTTAGAGTCTAAGATGTTGGGCTCTACTTGGAAGTAAGGGTATCGTGATAGACACATTAGTGTGTTAAAGGTTATATGAATATGTACGTGCAAATATGGCATATGACAAAGTGACATAAAATGACATACCCTACTACTTGGTTGGGGTCTGTTCTTAATAGATTCTAATTTGGCTTGATTGTGTTACGTGGACACATTACGTTCCATTGTTATACTGATTTGTATTTGCAAATATAGCATACGTGTACTTGTATTTGGTGAGCACATGATTACATGGTTCCTGAAGAGCTAGTCCACTACTTTTGGACTTAGTTCTATACTCTTGTAGTTCAAGTAAACATCTACTTGTGCATTCTTGTTTGAGTCCAGCTGGTCACCTTGCTTGTTCGGAAATATATAGGTTCACGCTTATTGCGAGAGCTGGGGCTTAAGTGATAATCGGGTCCCTATGTATTTGCGCTTGACCCCTTACTACAGGCCATAGTAAGGGCATAGCTTCCTTGGTTGGAGCAATACGCCTGACTTAAGTGAATGCTAAACTCGTGAACACCTCGTGAATCTTGTTCTTGTGAGTGATACTGGTTACCGGGTCCTCTTGTGTACTGCACAGCAGCAACTTGATTGATCGTGATTTGTCATCTTCAATAAGCAACGACAACAATGGTTCACTTGGGAGGAATAAGGTTGGAATATCCTTTGTAACGTGTTAGTTTAGCCTTATGTGCTAGTTACTTGATGAGTTGGCTTAGCCTCTCATATACTTGTTACTTGATGACATCTTGAGCATGATTACTTGATAATCTTCTTGATTTGCATGATTACATGATAACATGCTATGTACTTGTATCTAGTAACTTACTGAGATTTATCTCACCCCGTTCCTTGTTATTTGTTTCCCCCCCCCCCCCCCAGGAAAGCAAGTGATAATACGTTGTGAGGCTCGACTTAGCAGGGGCCTACTTGGCAGGTTGTTCTTGTTGGGGATTGTTATCCTTTCCTGTATTTGGTGAGGACGATTTGGTATTAGTTGTTTAGACTCAGTATATTAGGTAGACTTGTATAGTTCTTGTAATGCCAGCTTATGTGTTAGGCATGTTTTCCGCTGTGTATAACCATTTGGTTTAAATTTCTTGGTATAGAACTCGTTGTGAGCTATCTTAGCTCGTTCCTCTTGAGAGTATATATGATGTCAGTTTGATATAATCAGATGTCATTCAGTTTCTCGTTTCGTGTTAGTCACGCGCACCAGGTTCGAGGTTCTATTAGGGAATCCCGGGACTTGGGGGCGTGTCATTAGTTTTGCAAGTATATAACGAGACTAGTGAAAAAACTTGATCAAAAAATAACATATTAGAGACTATATATTTTCCAAAATACATTTATTTTAAGACATAAAATTTAAAAATGAATACTTCCTCCGTCTCAGTTTAATATAAAAAAAAAAATGTTATTTTAGTTGTCTCATTTTAATTTACAAAATCCTAAGATAATTTTTTTAAAATGCTTCATTTTTCTCTCTTACCCAACATACTATCTACACTATAACAGATCACTTTTTCTACATTTTTCTTAATTCTTCTGTCAAGCCCAATTTTTATAAATTAAAGTGGGACAGGAGGAGTATTCATTTAAAGATGAGACGAAGAAATATTACCGAAAAGATTTACTCCCTTTGTCTCATTTTAAACTTTGAAAAATAGGTTGAGCACAAAAAGTAAGAAAATGGTGAAAACGGTGATGTTTGTAAGTGTAAAGTGAAAAACTAGTAAAAAAACGTGTTTTACTAGTAGCTTAGCGTATAACCTGTTTTTAAAATAGGGCGGTGGCATTTTTGTAATAAACTGGAAGTTGTTTCAACGCACGCGGTGGTATTTTTGTAAATAACTGACACTTATCGTAACTGTCAGTGTTAGTTTTAAGAAGCGCCAGTGATATTACACTGGCACATATTAACATAGACACTGGCACTTTTCATAACTGCCAGTGTCAGTGCTAAAAAAGTGCCAGTGTATGTGTCTGGCACTTTTTAACACTAACACTGGCATTTATGAAAGTACTAGTGTCTACTATGTTTTATGAGTGCCAGTGGCCAAGTCAGACAGTTTTTGATATTAACACTGACATTTTTTTTTTAGAAAAACACGTTTTTTCTATCCTTAGGGTAAAACACGTTTTTCACAAGACCTACTCAAGTGTAAATAGTTTGGTAGGAGAGAAAAATGGGGTATAGAAAGTTAGATAATTATTGTGAGTATGACATGTGGAGTCCAAAATTTAAAAAAAAAAAAAAAAAAAAAAAATCTTCTTAAAATTTTAAAGATTAAAATGGATATCTAAAATAGAATTATTTTTTTAAAAAATAAAATAAAATGGGATAAAAGAAGTACTAATGGGCAGTGGGTAATGACACCTTTGTTATGACGGGTGTAAAAAGAATAATTAAGAAAAATGGCCAGAAGCACAATGTTCTATGATCATCAATTCAACATACTATTCATTATCGTGGAGACTTGCCATCTACTAATTAAAGATATGTTACATCAAGGAATTATCAACTGGGGAATCTATTTTATATTATCTCTACTTCAAAATATATTCTTTAATCAATAATAAAAATAAAAACTCATTTCTAATAATTATGCACATTCTCATTATTATTTATATTCAATTCTCTTTTCATTCATAGTTCAAAATTTTTATTTTTTAGTCAATTCGATTAATTATCGATAAATTTAGAATTTCATGAGAATATTATACTAATTTGTATAGAAAAAATGACAAATATTAATTAAAGAAAAAATTGCCACCTAATTAATCATCAATTCTAAGCAAAACTACCACTTAGTCCAGGCTAATATTTTGATTTACCACCTAGCACATCTTTTAAAAACAAAATACCATAGAGTCTATTAATATATCTAAATCCCGAAACTATCCTATAATTGAGAACTAAGAACTTACTGATAAGTTCTCAGTTGTTTGATCGTCGGAGTTGGTCGTGTTCTAAGTAGTTTAGTTGACAACTGAGAACTTCCTGATAAGTTCTCAGTTGTTTGGTCGCCGAAAAATGGTCACAGGAGGTGGTCGCCTGAAAATGGTCGCGGGGGTGGTGGTCGGCCGGAGTTGTTGACTGGAGGAGGTAGGGATTGGTGGCCAAATGTGGTCACGGTGGTTGGACAGAGAAAGTGAAAAGATGAAGAGGGAGTGGCACTAATGTAATTTCGTGTTATTTAGTAAGGATATGAGTGTCCTTTAATAAGTCGTAAAATATGTGGTAGTATTTAAAATTCTCCATCTTTTTTGCTCAAAAAATAAAAATAAAAAAAACTCCATCTTTAGTGGTAGTTTCCATTTGGTAGTAGTATTTGACCAAAAAGAACAAATGAGTATATTTTAAGGATGGAGAAATATGAAAATAATTATTCCAAAATCTATGTATATATTAAAAACTGAGGTGGAGGGTTGTGGATTTACCACGTGGACATGTATTGGCTAATGCTTGCTTTTGGTGAAGCCATGTCATCACCACCCTAAATTTTAAATGATTTTTGGTATTCTTTTTATTAGCTAATAGTATTAGTTAAAGATATTAGTTATTATATAGGTTAATTATTACTATTAATAGTATTAGTTAACAATAATAATTAATATATAAGTTAACTATTACTATTAATAGTATATTAATAGTATTAGTTAACCATAATAGTTACTATATAAGTTAACTATTACTATTAATAGTATAAGTTAACCATAATAGTTACTATAGAAGTTAACTATTACTATTAATAGTATTAGTTAACAATGATAGTTACTATATAGAAATTAACTATTACTATTAATAGTATTAGTTAACAATGATAGTTACTATATAAGTTAACTATTACTATTAATAATATTAGTTAACTATTATAGTTACTATATATATAAGTTAACTAATACTATGAATAACATTAGTTTACCATAATAGTTTACTATATAAGTTAACTTTTGTTATTAATATATTAATTAATTGTAATAGTTATTCCAAATATTACTATTAATAATATTAATCTATCAAATCTTACGTCACATGAAGCCATATCAACATTGGCCCTGCAACTAAGCAGCTATTAATTTTACTCATTCTTAGATAATAGTATTAGCTAATCTTATTAGTAACTATATATGATACTATTATCTTTAGTTTATTATTTTAAAATATTATAAAAAACTAATTATTCTTATAGGCATCTTCTATAAATGCAATACTCATATATATAATATAAAATAGAGAATTGAAAGGTCAAAGTTTAATACTAAATTTATTGTGAGTAATCATTGATTCATTAATAATTAATTTTAATATATTGTTAAATTTTGAAGGAATTCCAATAGTCGTATTGATAATCCATAACACCAAATTAATAAAATCAAACTATTATGGCCTAAGCAATTACCACTCCAGTTACAATTATAGGTTATAAAATTTTAAAGGGTGAGAACATGTTAATGATCATGAAATTTACATTGAATGTATAACAATATCTTCAATAAATATACCACTAGAGTTTACGATCATATAAAAATAAACCAAATATGGTATATTAAGTTGAATCTCTACACATAAATGAATAGTCTCATTGATTTTTGATAAACTGCTTAGACGTTATCGAAAAGATTTTTGATTGTTCACTCTCCTTATACTTCAACGTTATTGGCTTGCAAGTCATCCCCATTTTTTATAATGAAATTCAAATAGATAACTTCTCAAAGACATGGGTAAAATGAGAGAAGCTTCTCCTACTCTAAAATTTCAAGTTGTCATTTGTTAGATGTATCTCTTTTTCTTTTTGAAGGAAAAGTAGTATACTAATCTTTGTCATCTCATTCCTTTACGTGCTTTCAATCCATTCTCGTGCGGAGCACGGGCTAAATTACTAGTTTGTTGAATGAGTACAAATGGATAGTAGAAGGTACTCGAAAGAGACATACCTTCTCCACAGTCCACACCACATCATGCATAACGTATTGCCGAAAGTTGATTAGAATAAATTGAGGATTTATGAATAGCAAGACTGTTTGGATTATTCATAAATAAACATTTGGATTATTCATAAATAAAATTTGGGATGAAGTCTATTTGATGGTGACAATCACACTTAATTATTTGTACTTTTTATATTAAATTTGATTGATTATATAAGACATGCCATTTTCATGTTTTGCTCATGTAATTGGTGTAACGACCCCAAAACCCGTTCCTATTTATTTTATATTTTTGGAAATTTTAATTTGAACTTACGTGTGCATTTGATGTGTTAGAAAATATTTTTATGACTTGCATATATTATTTAAGTATATATGTGGTAGTTAAAGTGTTAATAGAAATTTTGTTAAAAGGAATAAAGGAGTTAGTTGAAACTTTAGGGTCCAAAGTGTTACTTTAAAGTTTGGGGGTTTAGTTGTTAGAAATGGAAGTTGAGTGACCTAAATGTAAAAATGGGATTTTTATAAACCATGTTTATCCTTCTCCCACTTTCCCTGTGTTTGCATACGTATCCTTTCCTAATTCTCTCCCTGTTCTGCGAAGAAAAAGTAAGTTCAACCCATTTCGATTTAATTCTTTTTATTTACTTACCCGTTTTAAAACTAATTATATAAAAATGATCAGGGCGTTGAGTAGGTCATTTCTACCCGAACAAAACATATTTCTGCGATACTTTTTCCGGAAATAAGTAAGTTACTAATTCCCCTTAAATAGTAAAATGGTTAAGTATTTGCTATATGAGTGATATGTGGTAAAATTATTGTGAAATGAATTTATTTTGTGATACTTGTTTATTTGGGACAAAGGGAGTATAATTATACTGGGTAAATGACTTGGTTTGTATGTAAGGGAGACTACGCAGTATCGATTCCGTGTCATTTTTTTTATACCCGTCTTATCGTAGTACTCCATTTTATTGATACGTAGTTGCATTTTAGTAGCTTACTGAGATTTATTCTCACCCTTTATTTGTTTACTGTTTTAGATAAGGCGGGTCCAGGGGATAGGACACTTGGCGGCCCGAGGACGTTGGAGTGGTAAGAGTTGGGACTTGTTGTTAAGGTTGCATTATGTAAATGTGAAACCTTTTGGGTAGAGTACCCGTACTTTCTGTTGTCTCACACCTATTTTGGATCATGTTGGTGTATATACATTTGTTTAAAAGTTTGTAAGCCTTCGGGCTAAGTACTTTCGTTGTGAAAGTTGGTTGTAAAGTTTGTTTAAAGTTAAGCGAAGTCTTTGAACTTCAAGTGTGTTTTTGCTAAACTTTATAAAAGTACATTTCAAATTTTTTTTTTTTTTTTTTAAAAAAGAGTCTTATAACGTCTTCCACTAGTGTCCCGAGCGTGAGGCCAAATAGGACCACGGGTCTGGGGCGCGACAATTGGTGTGACATTGTTTGGTTAGTGTGCTAACCATCTGCCCTCATTTTGTAATAAAAACCATGGATAAGATGAAGGGTAAATATAAAGTCACAAAAAAGTGTCACAAAATTTGGTGTACAAAATGAGGTGTCAAAATTTTATTGGTGTTTTTAATTAGAGTCTGCCGGGTCCACTATCGATGTAACCAATAAAATATCGTCACCTCATTTTGTATCCATCATTTTGTGAACTTCTTTTGTGCCCCTAGCATTGCCCTAAGATGAATGTTAGGTATGACCCAAATAAAATAAAATTGAATGTTAGTTATTTCACCGAGTAAACCATGCCCATAGTTTAGAAAAGCAAGCATTAGTTCATCTATTTTATTCACGGAGCAAAGCTAAAGAAATAAAATGTGGTGACGATATTTTATCGGTTGCATCAATAATGGACCTGCCATACTCTACTTAAAAACATCAATAAAATCATTACATCTAAAATTTTGTGACCAAAATTTTGTGATTTTTTTGTGCCCTAGTATTATTCTTTATTCACGTGAACTCCATAACTTTTCAATGGAGTATATGTTTTTTTTTTCTGAAAAAGAATATAATTATTGCATTGAAAAGAGAGATGGAGAGAGATAAAATTGTGGGGTTTTTAAATGGGGAAGTGTCAAATCTTGTCCCTCTTATCTTACTTACGTTACGGTTATCTTATAATGTACTATAGTGAAAGTGAAAATTTAAATATCAACCACGTAAAAGAAACAAACTGAATATCCAAAACATGGTTATGATTTTATTTTATTTCGTATTTCTTATATGACAAAAACTTGTGTGATACGGTTTTACGTGTGAGACGGGTCTTATTAAGAGATTAAATGGTTTTGCCCCCTTATGGGTGGGGCGGGGCAAGCCCATTTTCTCTCTCAATAATCTCAATAAAACCCGTCTCACGTTTGAGACCGTCTCACCCTCTTCTTATATTTACTCCAATATTTATGTAGATCAGTAGATATACTTCAGTATTTTACGACCAGCTTTTTGTTTATTGGTCAGATAGCTATACTAATTTTATAGAATAATACTAGGGACACCAAAAAAAGTCACAAAATCTTGCTCACAAAATCCTTAGTGTAATGATTTTATTAGTGTTTTTAATTAGAGTGTGGCGGGTCTATTATCGATGCAACCAATAAAATATCGACATCTCATGTTGTGTGCAAGATTTTGTGACCTTATTTTGTGCCCCTAGCATTGCTCAATTTTATATGTCACCAAAAACTGATTATACTACCATTTTGATTTCTTGGGGGTTTAGTTCCAACAAAATGTCCCTATGTTTTTGTTTTGCTTTGTTTTTCCTTTTCGTTACGTACTACTTTTCCTTACTAAAAATAGCAATAAAAATTGTAATAGTAGGAGTTGTTTTTTTTTTGGTTCTTAAAGCACACTCAAAGGGTTGAGTGATCATAGAGTGTTGTTATTTGCACCTGTAAAATAATTTAGATTTTAAGCAATACAATATTGTGAAGCACCAATAAAATATTTTACTAAAGAATATCAGTTGCGTGAATAACAACATTCTAGGTTATTTTCAACTAGTGCCGTAATATAATCTAATGTTCGATTTCGAAAAACTAGTGCTAGTTTAAGTTTTAACCAGCAAAAGTCAAGTGTGCTAATTTGGAAGAGTATTAAATTTGTGCCGTGCATGGAATATCTTCAGGCCCAAAGCTTGTTGGACCAAATAAAGAAGCAACTAAACCGGGATTTTTATGTCTGTGATAGTGTAAGAGTGAAGACGGCCACATGAGGCCGGGCCCGCGTTATGAGGTCATTGTGGGTTGGGCCTACTGGCCCAACCCAAGCATCCGAGCTTGACCAACCGTTGACCGTTTTTAAAACATTTGCAAAGCGATAAAAATATTTCTAGAATATTGTTGCAACATATAGTTTCAAGGCATTTTCATTTCGCAGAAAAAAACTTTGGGCGGACGAGTGATGGGCTTTACGGGTCACGTCCCAACTTGGGGGCCATATGGACAAACCGAATGCCCGATCTGACTTGTACGTGCGCTCATGGGCCGGGTTCGTCCAGGTGGAATACGGGCTCGGGCGTGGAAACTCACTAAATTCTATATTGGGTGTAAGCTTGAAGGAGTTGTAGTAACTAGCAAACCTTGTGAATAATTTGTGGAGTTTGGATTTTTCATGCTATTCTAAATTTCTAATGAACTATTCCCTTCTTTCATAATGACAAAAATCTTTACTATTCCTCCCATTCATTCTCTCTTATTTTACTTTTTATATTCGAACACCATCAAACTTACAATTTTCGTACCCTATTTCTCTTTTCATACTGACAATACATGCATCATTTCTACCGTTCTTATCAAGCAAATCAAACTAATTAGTAAACACTTACTTGAGACTTTGAGACGGAAATATTAACTTATTCTATAAAATTACTCAATACTCCTTCCATCTCACTCGAATT